>JAADXZ010000534.1:0-18784 GCA_023338055.1 Phytopythium mirpurense | reverse complement strand
CTCCTCGATAGATAAATGGGCGTGAGCCGCGGCGTCAGCACCTCGGCCGTCGACGAAGAGCCCACCGCGCAGCAGCAGGCGCCGCCCCCCACGCCGCGTACGTCCGCCCTACTGTGTGGTACCCCCCCCCACCACCACCACTGCAGTGCGTTCTGTATGTGCATACCGAGTATCAGTCGACCTAACGGAGCCACGCATGGCCACCCTACAGTCGTGATCCTCGACTGGGATGACACCATCCTGCCCAACACGCACCTGTGCGTCCTCGGCTGCATCGACGAGGACTGCTCCTTCGCGCTCGACAAGGAGGTAGGGCAGACCGTCACATTGTACTGACCGTCCAGAATCTAGGTACCTTGCTTCCAGTCCGTTCCTAACATGCAACCTGGCCCCCTCACCCTATACAAAACGCAGGACATGCAGCGGCTGCGGGAGCTCGAGACCGAGGTCGCGGGCTTCCTGAGCGCGTGCACGCAGATCGGCACGACGTACATCGTCACCAACGGCCTCAAGGGCTGGGTGGAGGAGTCGTGCGCGCGCTTCCTGCCGTCGGTGCTGCCGCTGCTCAAGTCGGTCACGGTGCTCTCGGCGCGCTCCAAGTTCGAGTCGACCTACCCGTACCGACCGGTCGAGTGGAAGATCGCCGTCTACAAGGACATCCTGTCCAAGCACTGGGCCGACAGCGGCGCGGCCGAGCTGCCGCCCAGCCGCCAGCGCGCGCCCAGCATGGAGAGCGCGCCCTGCCAGCAGATCGTGGCCGTGGGCGACTCGCCCATCGACCGCCGCGCCATCCAGTACGTGGCGCGCCGCACGCCCAACGTGCTGCTCAAGTCGGTCAAGCTGCTCGAGAACCCGAGCGCGCTGCAGCTCCTCAAGCAGCTGCGCATGCTCGGCGGCTACCTCCCGCAGCTCGCGCAGCACCGCGAGGCGCTCGACCTCGAGCTGTCCACGCGCATGCTGCGATGAGCGCGTCCCCGCAGCCGGCGGCCGCGCCCCCTCTTCGCCCTACGATGACGATTATCTATGCCGGCACGTCCGCCCCTGTATCTATATATCGAGCGTCGCTTTGGTTGCCCCACCGTTGATGGCAACATCAACACGCAACTTTTATTAATACTGTACCGTCACCACCCAAAATCATCAATCAACACTCGTACTGTACGCGGCACTATTCAACGCCTTTTTTTAGCCCGACACACTTCAACGTTACCCTTAGGACCGACCGGCCTTCGCCCCCTACATGAGCGACGGCCGTCCGTGTCGCCGCCTCGGGCGGCAAAGGCGGCGGCCTCGCGTGCTGAGCGCCATCGTCGGCGGCAACCAAGCGCTCGACTACCACGCCGGCGGCTCCCATGCCGACGCCGGACCCCTGCACGGTAGGGCCCTCGGTGGGGCGCTCTACGAGGCTGACTGCCTGCACCACACGTGCCCCACCCGTGAGACTCGGCAGCACTGTCATAGCATGCGGAGGAAGCAAGCGCCGCTCGCGTGCGTGTGGCTCCCTCCACTGTTCTATCCGCCCAGCGCAGACGTTCCGCCCTCCAAGACGCGCGCGGGCCGACTGAGACGCTCCCAAAGGGAGGAGGGCGAGGATAGCGACGACAGCGACTGTACGAGTCGTGCGGCAAGCGAGGACGAAGCGCCCGCCGCCCGCCCCCGCCCAGGCATCCGCAGCGCGCGGTTCCGGTCGCTCGCGGCCTTGTCCAAGCTGCAGCACGCGGCCGCCACTCTCATCCAGGTAGTGTCGAGCTCTCTCACGGACTCTCTCTCTCTCTCTCTCTCTGTACCCCGCCGCTGATAATCTCACTCTACCAGCGAGAGTTCCGCTTCTACCACCGGCGAACGACCAACCGCAGACGACGCGCCCAAACGCTCGAGACCCGCGCGGCCGCGTGGCTGTCGAGCTTCCTCGACGCCGAAGTCGCGCGGGACCTCGTGCCGCGCTGTCTGTTGGAGCTGCTGGGCGACAAGCAGCAGCAGGTAGAGCATTGCGTGGGGCTGCCCTCCTTCGCCCTCCCTCGGACTGACTTGTAGTACTTGCAGGCGGCGGTGGACGCCCGTCGGCGGGCCGAGTGGACGCTCGCGGTTGCCTGCGAGCTGCGGGACGAGCTGCTGGCGAGCGAAGTGGCTCGTTTGTCCCGCGAGGCCTTCGCGTCCGCGCTGGGCCAGCTCGTGGCCGAGTACCTGGCCCAGCGCGCCGCTGAGCGCCTCTCGAGAGCCGCGACCGCCCCCGTCGACGCCGTCGCGGCGGACCTGCTGGGCGAGATGACGCAGGAGCTCGTGAGGGAGCTCCTGCTGCAAGGTGAGCAATCGATCAAGCAAGCGGAGACCGATGGTCCCCCTCCCCTCCTTACATTGGCACCAGCTAACATTGGAACCAACTGTGGACGTCTGGAAGCCCTGGATGAACTCACAAGCGAGCTGCTGGCAACAGCTGCCACTCCCGCAGAGGCCCCCACGAGGAGTCCAAACGTCTCGACTGCTATCAATACAGACCGAAGCGCGTGATGCGCCGACTGCGAGGATGCCATTATTGTTTTCGCGATTTTTTTTCGCGAAGTAATATATGAAAAAATATGACCTATATTGTCAAGTGAGCCTTTTCTATGTGACTGTCCGCGGACAAAGAAAAAAAATAAAGTACTTACTTTAATTATTGATCATACAGATACCGGGGAAAATCATTCCGATATGTGGCGGAAATCAGTATATGAAAGTCAGTAAACAGAATTGCCCATGGATAACTCAAATCAGTGAATTACTGTTTTGATTGGACACTTGGTGTGGGACAATCAAAGGTTACGAATTTGGGGTACAAAGGGGGTACGGTACCAGGTACTTTGACCGCAGGACACTCTACACCATCGAATCGAATTGATGATGGCGACGAGCGCTCCGTTCGCGTCGAGTCTGCGCGCGGCGCTGGGTGCGTCCTCTGCATCGACCACGGGGCCCTCGCACACGGTCAGCGGCGCCTTTGGCAACCCTTTTGCTTCGCTACCGGCGGGCTCGGTGGCGTCGGTAGCGGCCCCGACGTCCGCGGTCGAGGCGCGCAAGGTGGTCATGTCGGCCTTTTCGGAGCTGGACCTGGCGTTGGACGAGAGCCTAGCGGGCGGCGGCAGCCGGTCGGCGGCGCGCGACCTGCTGGCCAAGAAGCGGGAGGACCGTGAGGCGGAGCAACGGGCCGGGGCCGCGCGACTGCAAGCCAAGACACAGCAGCAGCAGCAGCAATCAGCGCGCGCGTTGAGGCCTCAGACGGCGCTCGACCAGGCGCTGGACGCGTTCGACGGGGAGGCGGAGGCGTTCCGGTCTCAAGGCAAGGGCGCGACTGGCGGTGGCCTCTCGCGGCGCGCGCGGCAGAAGAAGGACCGCGCCAAGGAGAAGGCCGAGAGCTACGACGGTCGTCGCGGCTCGGGCAGGACGCGCGGCGGCGTGCTGCGCCGCAACAAGTACAAGAAGGTCTAGACACGAGCGAGAGGTGCGTCGTGTCGATCATGTGGGTAGAAGACGCGCGGGGGCTATTTAGACGGCATAAGTGTGCCCGCCAAACTCCCTCGCTTGACTGTGAATGTGTCGCAGTGACATCTTCCGCTCTTTCGTACGCGAAATCGCCGTGTTCGCCCGCCCATGACGATGGTGTTCAACGCGTTCGTGTTCAACGAGATCAACTGCCGCAAGATCCACGACGAGTTCAACGTCATGGACACGAGAGGCGCGTCGTGTCAATCACGCGGGTAGAAGACGCAGGAGAGTATACAATACCACGACGAGTTCAACGTCATGGAAGGCATCCTGCAGGACCACGTCGACGTGTACGTGACGCTGCAGATCCTCATGCAGATCCTCATCGTGGAGGCCACGGGAGCCTTCTTCAACTGCACTGTCCAGTGGGGCGTGTCCATTGCCTTCGGCGCCGGGTCCATTCCAGTCCGCGCGTTGCTACGCGAGTTCTCGTCCAAGAAGATGCCGGCCTTCTGCCGAGACGCCGACGTCGTCGCTGGCAGCTCGGGCCGCGTCGGGGTCTCTGGGCGCGGCAGCTAGGCTCCCAGTCTCGCAGAGGTCTGGGACCGCCAGACGGGTCGCTGCTTGCTTGCATTTCTCTCTCTCTCTCTCTTTATGAGGTTTCTTCTCATAGACACCTCCATACATGCTTTCCATTCCTACGTCCTACTTTGTCCGTGACGCTCCGTTCGGACTGAAAACGCATCCAAACATACAGTTCGACAGACCGGCGTGAACTGGACCGGTGCGCCAAATCGTCGCTTTGCATAGAGCATTTGACGCAACAGACGACGAGCGCGCGAGGCATGGGCTGCCTGCTCGACGGGCGCGTTGGCCGTTGGCCCCGCCAACTTGGCAGCCCCTCGCGAGCTCGGGACCGATGGATAGATGCTGCCGCAGCCTCTGAGCCGCGCCAAAGAGCTTCTCTGCGAATCGGAATCGCAGGCCACAGCGCTGCGAGGGCCTCGCTGGGCAAAATTGCAAAGATCAGATACTGTACCGAAACGGTGCGATCACGGTTGTAAACGGAGAAGAATGCAGTATCGGTTATATCGGATAATTGTTTTGTGTTTGTCCAACTTTATTTTGTAATCCTGTTCCAAATATCGTCGTATGTATCCCAAATAAATGACAATTTTGAATATTTGTAAAGTGAAATCATATTAGGAATACTTATTTTAGTTATCAACAGAAGGGTTAGGGTCCAATACAGTGCGGTGATTAGCTCGATTGCGTCCAAACCAGTACATTTCATTGAAAGCAGGCATGCAATACAGAAAGACACGCGCCGATTTCATTGTTTTGTGATGAATATTCATTCTATGTGACAGGTTTATCTTTATTTATGATTAAATAGTGTACACTAAAATCCATACGATTGTATCTTACAGTTTTGATTACACTGCCACGTCCATAAATAATATACTTCTTAACAAGTTTAACAAACCAAAAATATTACGCATAGCACCCAGAGCTGGAGTGTATACTATTTCGTCCTGGGCAATACAGTGCAGTGCCACTCTAAAGAGATTCGAGTCCCGCCAAACTCCCTCGCTTTACTGCTTGCGTCCTCTTTGTGATTGTGTCGCAGCCGCATCTTCCGCCCTTTCGGATTCGAAATTGCCGTGATCGCTCGCCCGTATCCCGAAGGACTCGACGTGAGGTGGGGAAGCGTCCGCGGTCCGTGATTGGCCAATAATCGCCGCGGCCACCCAATCCGCGCCGAGGAACCCTCAAGATAGCCACGCTGTGCCGTTAGCTTACGCTCGAGTCGAGCCGCTCGACCGGCGGTTGGGCGGCATCTTGCCACTTGCCGATTCCCGCCGCGCCGCGCCCAGCGTCGCTCCGACATACATAGAGAGATAGAGAGCGAGCGAGCAAGAGAGAGAGAGAGAGATACATAGAGAGAGAGAGAGAGCGACCGAGCAAGAGAGAGGAGACAATGGTGCAGTTCGCCAAGAAGCTGGCGGCGGCGCAGCGGCCCGAGTGGCAGGGGTGAGGTGCATTGACTGCGCGAGTGCGCGGAGGGAGAGCGATCGAGGCTGCGAGGCAAAGCTGACGGGTGATGGCGGCGTACAGACACTACCTCGAGTACAAGCAGCTGAAGAAGAAGCTCAAGAAGGTCGTGGAGGCGGCCAAGGACGAGTCGTACGGCGAGCAGGAGAGCTTCAAGCGCGCGCTGGACTCGGAGGTGGAGCGCGTGGTGCTCTTCTTCCTCACGCAGCAGGGCGAGTTCGCGCGCACGCTCAACGAGCTGCGCGCGCAGCAGCACGCGCTGGTGGGCGACGACATGGAGGCGATGCACGCGATCGCCGACCGGTAAGGCGCTTGCGCTTGGCAGGCTGGCTGTAGAGCGCGCCGCCAATGCGCCTGACGACGCGATGCCTGCCCTGTGTGCCTCACTGTACGTAGATACCGCAAGGTGGGCGACGACCTGGTCAAGCTGCTGCACTTCGTCGAGCTGAACGCCACGGGCATCCGCAAGATCCTCAAGAAGCACGACAAGACGCTCAAGGAGCACAAGATCATGGGCTCGTACCTGTCGTCGCGCACCGATTCTCAGGCGTCGCACCTGCAGCAGCTATATCACGACGAGGGCATCTCGGCCATCATCGCCACCATCCGGTCCGCGCTCTCCGAGGTGCGCAAGCTCGAGGTGCAGTTGACCGCCGGCAACGCCAGCGCCAGCGCCGCGCTGGTGCGCTCCATCTCGATGGACGAGCCCGTGCTGACCAAGATCAACATGGCGCGGCGGCGGCTGCAGCAGTCGACGCAGTACGTCAAGTCGGTGGCCGCGCGCGCGCTCATCTTCGACGACGAGGCGTCCGAAGACGAGGACGAGGTCACGTACGAGGCGTTCAAGCGGCTGCGGGCGTCCGACATGTCGCGCTTCCTCAACATGCTCAACACGTTCCTGTACATGACCAACTACTACATCGTCGCGCCCACGAGCGGCAAGTACGCGGCGGCGCTGGGAGCGGAGGCCGCCATGAGCGGCGTGATCGTCGGCATGACCCCGCTCGCGTCGCTGGCCAGCGCGGTGCTCTACAGCTGGTGGGCCAACAAGTCGTACAAGTCGCCGCTCATCTTCGCCACGTGGTGCCTCGTCATCGGCAACCTGCTGTACGCGATGGCGCTGTCATTTGATAGCATTGCCATGGCGATCGCCGGCCGGCTGCTCAACGGCTTCGGCGGCGCGCGCGCGATCAACCGGCGCTACATCGCTGACAACTACTCGCGCCAAGAGCGGACGCAGGCGTCGGCCCTGTTCGTCACCGCCAGCGCGCTCGGCATGGCCGCGGGTCCAGCGCTGGCCGCCGCGCTCCACTACGTGCCCGACTTTTACATGGCCGGCGTCCTCGTGACCACGGAGACTTCGCCCGGATGGGTCATGTTCGCCTTCTGGGTCGTGTACCTGGTCGCCACCATCGTCTCTTTCGAAGAGCCGGACCGCGAGGCGCTCGACCTCATCTCGGAGCGGCGCAAGTCGTTCGTCGCGGAGGCTGGGAATGGCGACGTCGAGAAGGGCCCGCGCGAGAGCACTCCGCTGCTGATTGTGGCCCACCCGCCCGCTCCCAAGCCGCCCTCGCTGTCGTCCTTGTGGAAGAACGTCCCGGTGGTCGCGTCGCTCTGGATCTACATCGTGCTCAAGCTCGTGCTTGAGTGCCTGATCACGTCGAGCTCGACCGTCGCGCAGTATCACTTCGCGTGGTCCACGAGCGAGTCGGGCTTCTACCTCGCCGCGCTGGGCCTGCTCATGTTCCCAACCAACATGGTGGTCGGGTGGCTGAGCTTCCGGTACGAGGACCGCGAGATGATCCTCATGTCGGAGCTGACCATGTTTGTCGGCGTCGGCGTCATCGTCAGCTACACGTACTACACGGCGTACCAGTTCATCGCCGGCGGAGTCATCATCTTCGTATCGACCAACGTCCTGGAGGGCGTCAACATGGCGCTGCTGTCCAAGACGATACCCAAGGCGTTCGCCAAGGGCACCTTCAACTCGGGTCTGCTCGCCACGGAGGCCGGCACCTTCGGCCGGACGCTGGGCGACGTCGCCATCACGGTCGTTGGGCTGCCTGGCATCCAGTACGTGCTCAACTGGACGTTCGTGCCGCTCCTCCTCGTGTGCCTCGGGACCATCATGTACACCGTCCGCGTGTACCCTAAGCTGGCCACCGACGACTAGACATTTTGCATACTCGGGAGAATTCTCCGCGCCATCGGGTGTGGTTAAAGATCGAATTCACGACGTTCCGAAGGCTAGGCATCGCGCATGCCTTGTCCGTGCGTTTCACAACGTTTGATCGTGATGTACCCGAAGGCCATCCTGCCAGCCAGGGGATGAGGGAGCTACGCGTTGTGGACAGCTTCGAGCACGACAGCCGATGCGCCACCGCCGCCGTTGCAGATCGCGGCACAGCCGATCTTGCCCTTCTCCTGCTGGAGGATCGACGCGAGCGTCACCAGAACGCGAGCGCCGGAGCACCCGAGAGGGTGACCGATCGCGACAGCCCCTGGAGCACACAGACAAAGTCAGATCCCAACCTATGCCGAGAATTAACGCCGGCCGATGATTTGACGCACCTCCGTACACGTTGACCTTGTCCGGATTCAGCCCGAGGATCTTGGTGTTGGCGCAAGCCACTACGGAGAAGGCTTCGTTGATCTCGAAAAAGTCCACACGATCCAGATCTACGCGCGCGTGTGCGAGGGCAGCAGGGATGGCCAGCGATGGCGACGTCGTGAACAAACGGGCGTCTTGCTCGGCGTCAGCAAACCCGCGAATTACCGCTTGGATGTTTCCCGACAGCCCCAGCGCCTCGGCCTTTTCCCGGCTCATGAGCACCAGAGCAGCCGCGCCGTCGTTGATGTTGGACGCGTTGCCCGGCGTGACCGTCGGTCCGTACGCCTCGCTGGGCGCGAAGCACGGCCGCAGCTTGCTCAGCGACTCGAACGTCACCTCCCGCGCTACAGCCTCCTCGTCTTCAGTGACGACATCCGGCGTGCCCCCCTGGCGAGCAGGCGGCACCGTCACGGGGACGATCTCGCGCCTGAACTTGCCCGCCTTGGTCGCGTGCCTCGCTCGCCGGTAGCTCTCGGCCGCGAACCGGTCTTGCTCCTCGCGGGGAATGTCGTGCACGCGAGCGCACTCCTCCGCGAGGTCGCCCATGGGGATGTTCTCGAACGCATCGTTGAGCCCGTCCTGTTCGGATAGTTGGCCGCTGTTAGAGCCTTCGCGTCAGCCGACCAGCAGCCGCGCCTGCCCCCTACCGATTGAATAGCGTCCGTGAACACGAGATTCCCGAACCTCGAGCCGGTCCGCGCAGCTTTGGACAGGTGCGGCGCCTGGCTCATGTTCTCCATCCCTTTGCCGCCCAAGTATCGTCCGCCTTACGGTCAGCATCGATGCGCACTGGCAGTTTGCTCCGTCAAAGAGCAGAGCGTACCGCCAACGACGATGACGTCGCGAAGACCGAGCAGGATCGACTGGGCCGCGAAGATCGTCGCTGTCCACGGACACTAGGCGTCAGCCCGAGCAGTGCACGCCGCGCGACGCCCGTTATGGCCGTATAACGCCCAGCGCCCACCTTTCATGCCCGAGGCGCACACCTTGTTGACGCTCGTGCACGGTACCGACTTGGGCAGCCCGGCGCTGACGGCCGCCTGCTTGGCCGGCGACTGGCCCACGCCCGCGGACAGCACGTGCCCGAGGATCACCTCCTCCACCTGCGCCGCGCCGACGCCCGCGCGCGCCACCGCCTCCCGGATGGCGACGCCCGCCAGATCCGTCGCGCGCACGCTTGACAGCCGCCCCAGCAGCGAGCCCACGGGCGTGCGTGCCGCGCCCACCACGCACACGTCGCGCGGCCCGTCGCCCTCGCCCACGCGCACCTTCTTGGCGCTCGGACTCGCGCTCATGGTTTGGATGGTGGCGGCCTCGTTGGAAGGTAGAAAGAAGCAAAGTGGGGTGGGTGAAGTCATCCAGTGGACCAAGTTGAACTTGTCGGGCCTCTCATCAATTCCCTTGGACGCAAAATCTGTTTTACTGAAATGAATTTTATAATTTATCAATCATTTGAGGAAATCTTCACGTTTGCTTACCAATGGGGTCTTTAGTTCGATAAAGTTTTATTCGATTCCTACAGTAAAGGTTCACTTGAAACATTTCATTTATACATTCCCGAAGTTTTTTTGTCAACCATCCAAATATCATTTCAGTACCGTACCAAAAAATGGATGTGTATATTTATCCGGATGATATACTATAGAAATACATAGGCATACCTATTTAAAAAAAAAATCGTTATTTTCACATCGGAACGTCGCGAAAAGATCGTGTGGCCGATCTTTCGTGAAACACTTTCATTTTCGAAACGTCGCGACCATTTGCGCGCAACTGAAGACCTTTGTGATGGCGCTGCTGATGCTGCTGCTGCGTCTGGGTGCGCTCCTCGCCGCTGCTGGCCTGTCGCTCACGAGCGTCGGCGCGTCGGCCGCGTCTGGCGGCCCGTGGCTCGTAGTGCCGCTGCTTCTCGACTTTCAGCCGGTGCTGCTACCCATCGACACGTCGCGGCGGCTGACGGAGCAGCTCGAGTGGTTCTGCGGCGTGCACGGGCTCGAGACAGAGCGGTGCGCCACCGCTAGCAGCAGCGGGATCGCCCAGGTGGTGGACGTCGGCGTGGGATGTCGCCAGCCCGAGGCAAGCGCCCAGCTCCCGGGGTTTCTGATGGTGAGAAACACCATCACCACCAGCCGCTCGGAGCAGTCTGTCGCCAAGTGGAGGCAAGACGAAACGGCCAACATCGCGAGGGACCTGTGCCGCTTTGCGCGCGAGCACGGAGACGGGGAGCAGCCGGAGGACTCGGAGTGTGCGGCGGCGTTGGAGGCCACCCTTACGGCGTCCTTTGACTGGCTGCTGGCGCTTGAGCTGTGCAAGGAGAAGCCTCCGTTGACGGACGACCAAGGCGCCGTCAAGATCACACTTGCACCGAACGAGCCGCTTGGCGACAAGTGTGACTCAAACGAGCTGGAGCTGCCGTCACCCGAGGCCCACCGAGGCACTGAAGAAGGTGTTGGTGACAAGAAGGATGCCGCTGCTATTGTTCGTCTGACGCCAATCGACCGTGCGGTGGCCAAAATCGACGCCAACGGTCAAGATGTCCCAGGCGAGGCGACCAAAGACGAACCGACTCGCGGCCCAAGCAACAGTTCTCTGCAGTGGAGCTTGTTCAACGAGCTCCGCTTTCTCCCATTGACGACAAGTGTGCGCCGTGATGGAGGCTTCGACCCTTCGCCATGGCTGGTGCCACTGGCGCTGCTCACGGTGTCGACGGTTGCCTACTTGTCGGTAGAGATTGCGTCGCTGTGCCTCCGCAAGTTCGAGCAGCCCATCCAAGCCAAGGAGGCCGTGCGCTGCGTCGGATCGATGGAATCATCCGTCACAAGCAGCGACAAACAGAGCATGGCCAAGATGAGCGCTGGATCGCTTACGTGCGGTAGCGAGATCGGAAGCGGCGACACTAGCAAGAGCGAAGCAGCGATCCCTTCCGAGAGCGAAATGCGTCACTCAGAAGGAGTCGGCGTCGACGCTGGGCTTGACACTGACACTACGTCAAGAGAAGCAACGGTTGGCGCAAGCATCCAGCCATCGTCCAGTAGCCTTCGCAGAGCGCGAGCGTGGAGTTCTCCATGCGTGATCCTCGCACCGAGCAGCTTTCATGGCAATAATCAACTGACGCCACGAAACGCCTCGCACGGAGCACTGTATCGAGCCCTCCGCCGCGACGACGAGGACTCAGGCAGCAGCGCCAGGCGACACCCCAGCTTCGCACGCGCTGCCATGGCGGTCATGATGACTCGTCCCTGCGCTGTGCTCCAATCCAAGCCACAGGTTACCGCCGAGCCCAGTGCTCCAGCCAACTCCCCAACGCCTTTGCTGTCGACATTCGTGGAGACCGACGCCACAGCCCGTCGGCCGCGTCAGTTAGTGGCGGCGCTGCGTCTTCAACACATTTGGCGATCGAAGTGCGGGTCGGAATACGACGATTCGGCCGGGAACGCTTCAAGCTCGGGCGAGGCATCGGCTGCGATGGGGAGTATCACAGAGGGCGACTTGGAGACTCCTTTCGCACAGCGATTTTCTCCCAGCTGCCCGAAATACTAGGCGCACCAAGGGCGCTGGCCTCCATAAAAAGAATTCAACAACGAGCCGCATAACTCCCGGAGACGACTGGTCCGGTCTTTTTGCCCGCGGAGCCCCGTTTTCCCGCCCCTCATAGAAGACAGCGACAGCAGCAGCAGCAACAGCAGCCGGTCGTCCAATCGCCATGAGCCACAACCTGTCGGCCGAGGAGCTCACCGAGTTCCGCGAGATCTTCAACCTCGTCGACCGGGTAGACGTCGCCGTCGCATCCCTCGGCCTCTCGGCCTCGATCAATTCCAAGCAGTATCTGACAAACCTACTGCTGCGGGTGCTGCCTACAATATAGGATCGAGGCGGCTCCATCACCAAGGTCGAGCTGGGCGAGCTCATGGACACGCTGGGCATTGACACATCGCCAGAGGAGATCGACCTCATGATCCACGAGATCGACCAGGACAGCAACGGCGAGATCGACTTCGACGAGTTCGTCGCCGTCATGTCGCGCAAGGTGAACGCCACCTACACATCCGAGCAGGTCAAGAGCGCCTTCCGGGCGTTCGAGGGTACCTCGTCGGCGCCAGGAGTCATCAAGGCCGACCGGCTGCTGCTCGCGTTGACGACGTACGGGGCCGACAAGATCTCCCCCGAGCAGGCGAACGAGCTCATCAGCCAGGTGAGCTTGCGCGGGCGCGTTGATGGCGTTTGCGGTTGGCCATGCCACTCACTATGCGCTGCGCTGGGACAGCTGGAGCCCGACCAGCACGGCAACATCAACTACGTCGAGTACGTCAACATGATGATGTCAGAGTAAGCAAGTCTTCTATTTCGCCGCCGTGACAGCGCCTTCCGAGTCCCGCTGCCGCTGGTGGTGATCAATGTACACGACGGTGCACGTGACGTCATCGTGCATGCGGCGGCGCTCGGCGCCCTGGGGCAGCGCCAGCACCTCGTGCAGGAGCATTCCGTCGCGATGGGCGATCTTCTCGAGCGCGGCGTGGATGAGGGCGGCACTCGCTGTCGAGAAGAAGAGCTCCTGCGTCGGGTCTGAACCAAACTTGTGAACGATACCAACCTGAAACAAATACGAGAGGCGGTCCGTACCGAATTTGTGAACGATCTGGATGGCCTCGTCCGGCGTCAGCACCTCCCACAGCCCATCGCTCGCCAGCACGAGGTACTTTTCGCTCCCGTCCAGATCGATCGCCGCCACGCTCGGCTCGGCGGTGATATATGGGACTTTGCTCTGCGTAGCGCGCTCGTGTTAATAAGGCGAAGCTAGCTGACTAGCCGACCAGCGCGCCCGCCCATCGTACCTTAAATGGCGTCGTGCTCAGCTCCTCGCACTTGAGATAGAAGTCGCCGAAGGCTCGAGTGACAGCTAAGCTTCCGGCGACGCGCTTCACTCCGAGCGTCAGCTCGCCGCTTCCTTGGTCATCTTTGCTTAACCGGACTGGGTGTCGGTCACGCGAGCGAGCGACCACGAGTTTAACCTCCGCCGCGTTAGTACACGAGTGGTCGATGGACACCTGGACCCCGCGAGCCGCCGCCGACGCGTCGGAGCCGTCGACCTTGCCCACAACAGCGGCGCAGTCGCCAACGTTGGCAACAAACAGTGTCGTGCCGACGAACAGCGCCACCACCGCACACGAGCCGGCGTTGCAGTAGCCCTTGGACATGCGCAGGTCTGGAGAAAGCGCGAGCAGCGACTGCTTGAGATCCTGGTCGCAGTTCACAAACGCTTCGCGAATCGTAGAAACGATCTGAGCGGCAGCAAACCTTGGAGTTAGCTGTCGTCTGCGCTTTTGCAGCTGTCGCCGAACCCAGGAAGGGATTGGAGAACCTCATCGCTCGCAAATTCGAGGGAAACCGTGTCCAGGATGTGCTGGCATAGTGTCGCTTTCACGTGCCTGATGCGTCCCGAAGCCAACCCGCGGATTAGCATGAAGCACGCGAGCCCAACGAGATGAATGGCGTCACGTACTCTACTGCAAGCGTTCCTCCGTGACCGTCGAACACGGCGTAGACTCGAATGTCTGGCGAGTCAGCGCAGTGTTTGGTCGCATCAGCACTACTGGCACCTGTTACTGTACTTGGCGACCAAACCCGCCCTTACCGGCGTTGTCTTCCTTGGCTAGGTTCAGACTCCGGTCCTCGCAAGGCTCGTTCGCCTATACAGAAGAGTACATAGGGGAGTCGTGACAGCATCGATCAGAACCGGTCGCCGGTCACGATAGGAACTCGGGCGCAAGCACCAGAGACGCGGATCCAACCTGGTACTGGGCTGTGAAGTGCGCCAGGCGTGGAGCCATCTTCTTCCCCACGTGCAGACCGTCGCCACGGACTTCCTCCAGTCCCTTCAGCGGCTGGTAGCAAATGCACCTCCGCTCGTGAGGAGCAGACCCCGCCCCGTGGCGGCGCGAGCCGATCGCCAGTTCCCCGCCGAAGGGAGGCGTCCATGCACACGCGAAGGGGATCTGCGCCGCCTTGAGGATCTGTAGCAGGTGCGACCCGGCCGCGACAACGACGCTCACGCCCGCGACGTCGCCGCCCAGCTGCATGACGGCGTCGCGGGCGGCCAGGATGGTCTCCACCTCGTCGATCCAGTCCACCACTGCGGCAGCAGCGCCACAGGTTAGCCGCTCCTCCGGCCGGACAGCGCCAGGTGCATTTATAAGCTTTCATAGGCAACGCACCCAGGAGTACGCGCGAGCCCCGCGCGATCGTGCGCCGCGTCATCTCCACGCTCAGGCCCAGCTCGGCGATGTCCACCGTCACGATGCGCTCGCAGCGGCGCTCCGGCAGGTCGCGCGCCTGCTCCGCCACCGGCGCCGACAGCGTCCGCGAGCGCTTCCTCGGCCGTTTGGACAGCGTCTCGGGCGTCCGCAGCACCGTCAGCTCCCCGTAGGCTGCGCCAAGCGTATTAGGCGCGCTGCAGACGTCCACAGCTCTTCGCGCTAGCCCGTGCTGAACGTACCGCAGCGCTGGGCGCCGGCCATCGCGCCCGCGATCGCGCTCGTGAACCGGTGCGCAGACTGAGGGCCTCTTCCTTCCGCTTCACGCGCGTCCGACCGCTCCGAGGTCGCGCCGCTTGTCGCCGCCAGCTCCACGCGCAGCGCCAGCACCTGGTCCACGCCGCCGAGCCGCTCGAACGGCAGCCACAGGTCGCGCACGAGCTCTGCCAGCGACGGCGCGTGACCCAGCACGGCCGACAGGTCCACGGTGCTACACGACGCGTGGCTGCGCCCGCGGCATGGCGCCCCCAGCACCAGGCGCTGCACGTAGCGCGCCGCCGTCCCCGCCTTCATTGCGCGGCGGCAGGCGTCGCGGATGCTGTCTGTGCGCGGGAGGTTGCCGGTGGGCATACAAAGCCACAGTGCGCGTAATATAGTGTGCACCACATTGTTTGAACAGATCTGCGACGCGGTGGGAGCAATGCTTCCATGCTGAACGGACGCGGAAGCCTTCGGCGATTGACAGCCACGAACGACTACGACGCCTACAGGCTGGCTCAATGAGCGTCCAAACACCTGCGACGCGACGGCCGGGAGGGGGAGTGGCGGGGGGCTAGCTTACCGGAGGAAGATCTTCTCGTGCACGTGCTCGCGAACAGGCAGAAGGTGCTGGAAGCTGTCGATGTTGGTGTAGTGCGCCATGCTGCGCGGGTGGCCCCGGGCGAAGAGCGCCTCGAACTGCTCCTCCTTGCGCGAGTATTCGCGGAGAAAGTGGTCCGAGCCGAAGACGTGGTGGATGCGCGTCTCGTGTAGGCGCACGACGACCTGGTCCAGGCGCATCCAGTAGCGCGCGAGCACGAAGAACCCCGAGGGCATCACGCGCTGCGCCAGCACCACCGCTACGTCAGAAGCTTCTCTGAAGTCAAGCGCTCGAGGCTAGGCGACACGCACCACTTTGACGTTCATGGCCGAGACGCCGTGGTCGTGCAGCTCGTCCTCGTACAGCCCGACCTCCTCGAACCAGAGGATGGGCTCGCGCTCCTTGAGCTTCTCGTAGTCGATGCGCTCCTCCGTCGCCTCGACTGGCACGTCCTCCGCGCGCTCGAACGTGGGCGAGGCGGCCGGCGGGTGGTGGCGGTGCAGACGCTGCAGCGAGCCCTTGTAGTCCGTCGTGTACGTCCAGTCGTAGGTGATGTTGAGCTCCTTCACGTCCTCCCTGCAGTTGGGGCAACAGTAAGCGCGTCAGCCTACCGCCCGCGCGCCCGCTTGCTTTCTACCCACCGCCGCCACCGTCGACCCACTTGTTGGTGTTGTGCTTGGCGACCGAGACCTTGAGCTGCTGGTTCTCGACAATGTCGCTCGCCTGGTCACTCACAGGCGGCGGGAAGTGCGCGCCCTTGAGCGCCTCCACCGCCAGGAAGCTGTAGCACACGCCCGTCGACTCGTGGAAGAGCACCAGCTGGTTGTTGCCGAAGACCATCTCCGGCGGCGTCAGGTTCGCCTCCTCCCCGATCCTATGGACCCACCGCCGCATGGACCACCACCACAGCAACCTCAGCCCTCACACCCATGCATAGATCGCTCCTCCCACGCGCTAAAGACCACCCGCCGCGCGCACCGATCGAGCGACTCGACGGGCGTGATGTGCGTCTTGTTGGAGCCGACGATCCAGCCCTGGAGGCGGATGCCCTTGAACTCGACCGGGTCCGCGTGCGCGCCCGTCATGTTCTCGCGCCGCGAGTCGCCCAGGTACTCGAAGGGGCCGCTCGGGCCCGCGGCGCCCGACGGACTCGTCCGCAGCAGCGCGCCCAGCAGCTCGCCTGCGCCCGCCTCCAACGTGTAGAAGCCCGCGGTCGCCATGGTCTCGTCAGTCGTTAGGGATCGTTGGCACCTTGTGGTTGCACTTCGTCGACGTATAATGTGTTTGTGAAAAATGTCAAAAGAGGGTCACAATTTGACCTCTACCCTTTGAAGGAGTCGTGTGTTGACCCTTCAAAAGTTCCAAATATCATTGTCATCACAAATAAATTACAATTTTGAATATTTGTAAAATGATATTATATTAGAAACACTTATTTTAGTTATCCACAGCAGGGTTAGGGTCAAATACACTGTGGTGATTGGCTCTATCGCGTCGAAATCAGTACAATTTATTGAAGCGGCCATGCAATATAGAAAGGCACGCGCCGATGCAGTATTTCGAATAATTCATTAATAATCCAGAGTTGCCGCCAGCGGCGAGCGGGTCCAGCATGGACGGGAGGGAAGCGGCGAGCGGGTTCAGCATGGACGGGAGGGAAGCGCCGAGCAGGTCGGGTCGGCTCTACATTCCCCACACTGCGAATGCGCGTAAGGCGGAGAAGTGACTGACCACGCGCTGTCGATGGCTGTGCAGTGGGCCGTCGCTGCGCGCTCTGAACGACGTGGCGCGCGAGAAGCTGGCGCTAGTGCTCGCGCACGTGCTCGGGCGGCTGTCGTCGTCGGTACTGCGCGTCGGACGTGGCTGAAAGAAAGCAGCCAGCTACCCTTGATTTCTTACAGTACACGTCTGTGCGGCGCTGGTCAGCTGGACCAGGTCTTCTCTGACGCGGAGAAGCAGCAAGTGCGGGAGATGCTGGCGTTTTCGGACGCGCAGGTGGACGCCGTGGTCCGCGCGGTCCAGCGCGTTTACTGCGACGCCGCGACGTTCGGACAAGTGGATCGAAATCTCCTGCGTGCTGCTGGCGTGGCGGACGACGTGGCGCGCGCGGTCGACAAGGTCTGGCGCAAGAAGGGCTCTGCTGTGGCCGCCCCAGGCGCGGCCGACCTGCCGAGGCAGGTCCTTCAGTCGACCGAGTGGCAACTGGACCTGGAGATGGGCCAGAGTCAGGCTCGCGGACAGACCATTCCGACTGCGGTCTTCCAATTGCAGCTCGCGGGTCCGGGCGCCAAGGAAGCGGTGCGGAGCGTCGAAGTCGGACCGCCATCGATGGTGTGAGCGGCGAGGATGATGGACTGACGACGGCTCGCTCTGCTCGTGTGCAGACAGACACGCTGGAGGTCGAGATGGCCCACGACGAGTTGCGCGCCTTGTTCCTGCAGCTCAACGATGTGCAGGCGCAGCTGGACGCTGTGGCGCCAGACCGGAGCTGCTGAGCGAGCTGCTCGCGATACCGCTAGTTGGAGACTCGCCTTGCAGAATCGGAGGAGTAGCATGTATTCATATGCATGGTGGTGCGCGCTGCAGGCCTCGATGGCGGCCGCGCCCACGCCGCGCAGTTTGTCCAGGACCGCGGCCAGGAAGGCGTTGAGCGAGTCCTCGTCGCACACGCGCATTGTGGTCGCGGTGAGCGCGCCGACGCTCGCGCAGCAGGCGCAGGGCGTGGTCTTGCCAGCGGCCGAGCGGTTCATGGCGCCCACGAGCTTGAACTGGTTGAGCACGCTCTTGAAGTCATCCTTGGTCTTGTACATCGAGGTGGTTCACTCGGGTCTTTGTTGTAGGCGTTCAAAACTTTTTATACTGGTATTTGTATGGGCCTAACTATGTGTCGCCACTAGGTACAAAATCCTAATTAGCGTTTTACAAAAATGTCTAAAACTGACACGAGTTTACGTCGGACTCATATCGTGTCAAGCTGTATGCGTTGTGAGCGATCGATCTCTTGAGGATCTGATCTATCTGTCCCTGCTTGGTGATGCCGCTCGTCCGCGTCTGTTTGTATGATGTGGGTCGATGCGCTGAGTAGCACTCGACCCCCGTCCCGCCAGCGTGGCCTCAGTCCATTTTCCCGATCATCTCTCTTGCTCCCGCGTGCGTGCGCCTCCTCCTCGCTTCCAAGCCTCACTTTTCCTGGCCACCTCCCTGCTTGCCCTCGCTCTCTATTAATACGGTCTCTACGCGCCATGCTGCGCCACGCTCTACACAACCCATCAAATATGATAATAGGAGTCTCGTTGAAGTGCACTGAGGTTTCGCAGATCCGCAACAACACGCCTACAATTGGGATCCGCTTGTCCTGCGCCTCGGCCCGGGTGGACGCCATCGAGCTCTTCCAGGAGCAGCTCGCGAGCCTCAACGCGGCCGTCGAGTGTAACCGGGCTCGGTTACAGTGGCTTACACTGGCGCTTAGTATAGGAAGCGTAAGTTAAATATAAAATCTATTCGATTTTCGAATAGAGTTTTACAAATAACTAAAACTAAACTCTT
>JAADXZ010000533.1:0-18839 GCA_023338055.1 Phytopythium mirpurense | reverse complement strand
GCCGCTCTGCCGCTGACGTCTTGGACGCTTGTGGATCACGCAAAGTGACGCTTGATCAAGTGCATCAGCCGCGGGTCGGACGTGCCGATGCACGAGAGGTTCTTGCGCTCGCGGAGCCGGACCAAGCACCGCGAGATGAGTCGCACGCGACTCCGCAGCGTCCGTTCGTTCAAGTAGCTCTCGCGCGACTTGGCCGAGAAGAACATGAAGCGCTCGATCTTGAGCGCGAGCGTGAAGGTCTTGGACTGCCAGTTGGTGTTCTGGGGGACGTGCGTCAGGACCTCGTGCGGACGGTGGCCGCGCAGCATGCGGTCGATCAGCACCACGTGCTTCCAGCGGCGGTTGCGCAGGTCGTCGCCGATCTCGAACCAGCTATTGTCGTAGTAGCGGATATCACTCCATGGAAGCCCGCCACCGAAAGACACTGGCGGCTTCTTGCCGCCCAGTTGGCGCGGGAGGGTGGCGAGCTGGAGGTCGCTCCGAGTGGCCGTGGTTGTCGTCTGGAGATCATGCATCGCGGCTCGGATCACTTTTCGGAAATGACAAGGACTGGGCCAAGCAAGGCGCGAGTCGCGGGAGAACGAAAAGAGCCAAGGCCCGCCCGCTGAACATGCCCAACGCCAGCGGGGTGGATCAATGCTACACACGCGATAGAGAACATGGATCGAAGCGTTTCTGGGCACGAGGTGCCCAGTCGTGGGCGAGGATTTATGGTCGATAGACGCCACAGGGCGTGCGTCTCTATATGATCCGATCCACCCAGCTGCAACATACTGAAGTCAGTACACTAGAGTTCAAACGCTAAATGCGCCATACAACCAGCGCCACGACGCAAATAGCGCCCACAGGCACCGAAGGCACGTGTGTCGCGTATTTCTGCGTGGTGGCAGTATGTATTGGGCGACGGCCTGCGCACTAACTGTGCTTCATGACAGTAGTAGGTTCGAGCATTTTGATTTTGGCTTGAACGTATGTACAAGAGCACTGGTGCGACTCGCGAAGCTGCAGATTCTGCGCAGCAACTTTCTCGTCTCGCCCGCAGCAGCTTCGGCTGCCCCTTGAGGAAGGCGAGAGAAACACAGGCCGAGTCGTATTTTTGTGGCATCCCTTGCCAAAAAAAATCAGAATGTCAGGCTAAAGCGTTTTATTGTTCAAAAATTATAATTGCAGTGAGCCTTTTATGATCAGCAGCGTCTGGCGCATTTCTTTCGCGCTCTTTCACACAAGTTTAACTTTCTCATCCCGCGCTCATCACGTCGCATCAGGGAACCCAAAGGAAGGAAGGAGCCGCCGCGGTGCCGCTTTTTTGCTGCGCTTGCACTCCGAGCCCCGTAATTACTTCAACCCTGCGCAAAACCCCGCCAACACAATGCAGCGCGCCTTTTGATTGGCTTACATGAGCACTTTGATTCAAATCTAGCGAATCGTTGATGATATTTCATTTAGAATAGGGATAATCCTCATCTCAGCTCGACGGTAAAGCGGACGCACCCAAGCGCAAAATGTGAGCAAGCTCGCCGGCCGCGCGCTTCGGTGTTGCTTGGTGCTTGTCCGAAGCTTTATCGATGGCGAACGACGCAGTGCAGCACCTGGAATCAATCTCAGAGGTCGAGTGTATGGCGCCGTTTAACAGGAGGGAAGAGCGCTGTCTGAGGAGGGGGGATGGCGTCCGCGGGTCGCGATGAGTCGGCTGGAAGGAGTCCAGCGAGATGTCCACCTCGGGAAAGAGAGCGCGCCAGCACCAAGTGTAGAGTAGATGCGGGCGAAGAAAGCGAAGCGTCTGGGCCGCGACGCCATCAAATGAATGAATGAATGAATGGATCGGTCAACTACTTTATTACGAAGGAGAAGTACAGTGGTAGCCGCATCTCGAAGGCCTCAAGGCCTGGAATAAATAGGGTGCTGCGGCTGCCAACTACTGATTGCTACGGATGTGGTGCTGGCCCCCTCTCGAGCGTCGACCGAGGGGGTGAGCTGGGTTGTGGGTGGAGTGGAGTGGAGTAGCGTGTTCTCGAGTCCGATGACGAGACATGGACGGCTCGTGCTCACGCGGTCGGTAGATCGTTCGATCGAGGCTTGGGCTGGCTGGCTGGCTGGCTGGCTGGCTAGCTTGTTGTCTAGCTGGCTGGCTTTACGTGCGCACGGTTAGGCTGTCAGCGAGCGCGTTCTTGCGCATGCGGATGCGGACGAGGTGGCGCGAGAGGATCTTGACGCGGCGGCTCAGCGTCTCTTGGTTCAGGTAGTCCTCGCGCGACTTGGCGGCCTTGAACATGAGCCGCTCGATCTTGAGCGCGAGCTTGAACGTCTTGGACTGCCAGTCCGTGTTCTCCGGCACCTGGCTAAGCACGTCGTGCGGCTGGTGGTTCCGCAGCATGCGCTCGATCAGCACCACGTTACTGGACCGCAGGCGGCGCAGGTCCTCGGTGACCAGGCGCCAGTCCGTCGCGCCCAAGGCGCTCGGGACAGGGCTCACGCGGCTGCTGCAGCTACTCGTAGGCGGCAGCTGCGCGGGCATGGCGAGGCTCGGGAGCGTCGGCGACCGCCCCAGCAGCACGGACGCATTGTCCAACTCGCGCATCGAGGGCGAGTAGCGCTGGAACGAGGGCCGGTTGAGCATGTTCGGGTAGTACGTGTTGGTCGTCGTCGTCGTCGTCTCCAAGAAAGGTCGCGCACTGAGGGAGAGCGCGAAGAGAGGGAGAGAGCGCTTGATTCGCTTTGGGAGGAGCTTTGGGATCGAGATGGCAAATATCGGAATGTCTGCGTGTGTGGGCTGCCGCGAGGCGGCGTCACGTGCAAAAGAACCAAAGTTGGAGCGCTCGTGTTTTTTTTCCTGGACTCGATCATACAAATTCCAAGTCATGGACACAGGGCCGGCGCGTTTTTCCAGTCCCACCGCTCGCCGCAAAGACGCCGCCCAAAGCGCGGCGTCGCATTTCTGTAACAGCGCACAAAGCCTCGATCCGATTGGGTCGACGAGACCTACCCCTGGCTCAGCTTTGGCGCCGCGTTTAACAAGGGTGATCTGGCTCGGAGTCGTAGACAAGCGGCAACAGTAAAGATCGTCAAAAACCTTTGAAGATCTGGCCTCCCTACATTTTAGCGAGTGTACGGTTTAATTCCTACCTTTTGTTGCGCCAGTGGGGTCATAATACTGTTCTGAATACTGTACTGCCTGTCTGTCTGCAGTCGTTTCAGAGCATGCGATTTTTTTTTCACACCGGCGACGCATTTGATGGCCATGGGCTGGCTCGTGAATCATCAGACGGGTGTCACTGCTGCAACAAATCGACGACGGCATAAAAGCAGCGATCGATACGCCCATCAAGAGGGGGCAGGCAGGCAGAGTACAGTAATTGCCCACCTTTCAGCCGATCAATTCAATGGATTCAATTGCAGACGGGTGGATAGAAGCCAGCACATACTATATCCAGGATACTGCTCAAGCAGGCCTCGCATGCTTTAGTATTGATACAGTACTAAGTATTGAGCACGCGCGCAGCTCTGACAACCTACAGATCGCAGCGCCGCAGGGCCGTCTCCGACGCCTCGATCGCCATGTCGGCTCCAATGTCGCAGTTTCGGGACGGTCTTGGGTGTCTCAGACACGACAAGCTATCAGTCCACCAAGCTTCTCTCGCTCGCTATGTGCGGTGCTTTTTTTTACTTTGTTGGAGCAGTATTGAAGGGTGATTGCCAGATCCCATCCAACAAGGAACATTTACCTATACACAATGGTGACGCCAAAATGAACAACTTGCCATTTAGTGAAGTATATAATAAACAACGTTTGTCAGCTACTATAAATAGGATAATTGTCCAAGTTGTTAATAAAAATCCTTCTATGCAAAACTTGGGGAGCGCATCATTCATTCATTGCTTATGACGGTTGTTTGGGGACTGCCGCGACAAAGAGTTGCAACGCGGGACTGTGGTCTTTGTACATTGTACGTACTCACCAAAAGGAATGGAAATGGACGCACGTACAGTACGAATGGGCTTCGTCGCTTGGGCTTGCTCGTGCGTGTCTGCGTCTCCTGCTCCATTTCTCCGTCCCCGAGTGGAGATGGAGCAGCCACGCCAAGGCTATTGATCCTTCTCGTTCGGAAGCACCCAATTGGTAGAAATGCGGCACCAGTTGTCGTGAGCGTTCGTTCTACAGCGGCGCTTGAAGGCAACTTCAATCGTTTATGTGGTCCACAGCGATAATTGGCCAATCTCACCACTTCAACTACAACGTGCGAGGCATTTTCTATGGATAGCGCACGCGGCTTTGGGCGGATGATGATCGATGCGAGGCGCAAGACACGACACTTCTCGCATTCCATAGCATTCAGCATGCGTGCGCCACCAAAGGCTAAACGCAGCGCAATAGGCTTCGTACTGTCGATGAAAAACGCACCATACTACAGTACTGTTCAATAATATAGTACAAGGTGCTGTAGATGGAACCAACACAAAGGTCTTGGTGCAAACCTCTATCACACGTGGTGCGTACTCGGCGCGTTCGCTGGAATTCATCTGTTAATAGCAGCTGCACTCTACCGCCCTCTAGTGCCCTCTCGCGCTTCTCGGAATCTACATGAAGCGCCAGTGTCTACTGTGTTCGCTGCTTGTCGCTACTGTAGGCGACCGCAGATGGAACTTGCCGAAGAAATGCAGCAAGGACTTCCACACTCGAGAGCGCACGTCATCTACGTGGGGACACCTTCACTCGCACAGTCTAGGCCACAATAGAGTGTAAATAGAGCCTGCAGGCACTTGGTACTGTAGCATACTGTGGTGCTGACGAGGTGGCAGTGCCGTGCGGCGGGCACTGCACCGTAGAATGCAGTAGAAAATTGACCGTGTCGAGCTGCCTATGTGACGGAAGAACTCGCATCGCTCGCACTGGGCTTAAGGCAATAGAGAGAATCGAGCCGAAGCCAAGCGGCTCTTGTCGATGAATGCCTCGCTTCTATTCGCCCGTTGGTGTTCCAGACTGATTTGTATTCGCCCGTTGGTGTTCCTGACTAATTTGAAGCCACCCGACAGACTCGCAGGTCGATTCGCTCCGTGGCACAGCACATTTGGCATGCGGGAGCCGCACAGACACGCCAAGAAACATCAACAACGAGATCCTTCCTTCCCGTTCCACTGGCTTCCACGAGAAGAACTGGATAGTGCAATGCAGTTGATGCTGAGTATCACAGCGTATCCAGTCCTTCTCAATCCCGGCGTTGTCTTGACTTCATTGCCATTTTCGAAATTTGGTGTCCGTCACACTGCGTCATGTGCTGAAGACTATCTAAATGGAGCCCCCATCCTCTTTTTGCGTGTTAAAAAACCACGGTTTTACACAGACAGTTGCATTTTGCCTAATTTTCTATTTCAAACTGCAGATTATGGAGTGACATGCCGAAATGGACGGAAATAACATTTTACTTGGCTGGCAAAAATAGGGGAATAGACCACCCAAGAGGGCAACGAAAGTGTCCCCTCTCGGAGGTGACTCAACGAAGCGGGGAAAAGCAGGAAGCGTGGATAAAGTGCCGGCTTTGCAGGTGCGAAGATTGTCACTTGGAGTGTATGCACCATACAGGCTTGGTCGTTTGGCCAGCTTGCCGAGCGCCGGCCGCCGAGACGCGGACGCAGCGTCCCCACTCCTCTCAGCTTGCATAAAGGTGATGGTCAGCGGAGTCGAATAAATGTGCAGGCGACTTTAAAGTTTGTCTCATCAATGTGTGCAGTTACTATTTTTAATAAAATATATGAATTCTGTAGATTACTTAATTACCGAATAGCATAATTAAATTTGGTATATAGATGAATCATCAGCCCACCCAGCAGCTTCCCGTTATGCTCTCGTGAACTCGAACACATACAAATTTAGCAATTGCTGTTCTTTAGCGACACGTGAAGTAGACGGTGTCGCTCATGGCGGTGCGGTGGGGAGGAAGGTGAGGTGTCGGTTGTTACTAGCGAGGGAATTGCAAAGAAGCGTGGCGTGATGTGGTGTGGTGTGGTGTGGTGTGGTGTGGTGTGGTTGGCATTTGTCGTACCGTACATCATTACAAGTATCAATTGCAATAAACATATTAAAATATATTGCTACGGTTGCATACTCCAGTAAGTAAGTAAATATTTGCATTTGCAAAGGACAGTATGTGACTATTCAACAATAAAATGATGATCTAAAATCAATGCTTGTGAAGTGACAAAACGCGCGTACTTCATCCAAAAAATGTCAAATACCCCACAAGAGTACTGTACTTGAGGTTTTAGCCGCTCGAATGTAAGTACATCCTTACATCCGAGCGCCATACCACATTCGATTCTTACCGAATTACAGTACCGTAGCAACATTTTGTATTACGACACAAAATATTAGTCTGAAAGGTTGATTTTTTTATGTTTTATTCATTTACTGCCTATTTGTAACCACGTATTTTTGGAGCACAGTAGATGAGTGGCAAAGCGTGCATCATTCAAAACAAAAAGAAAAACACATTGGTGTGCAATATCAGTACGTTCGTTTGACAGGGTGCATTATTCCCTCATTTTTGTCCAATATCATTCTCGAACGCCAATCATACACATTCCGGAGTCCAGCAGCCAGCCCGTCATGATGCGCCCGTGGTGGCCGCGCGCCGCTCCGCGCATGCTCCAGCGCTCGCTGCCGCTGCGGCTCTCGCGCTTCCACTCCCTCGGCCTCGGCGCCGACTCCGTCTCGCGGCTGGCGCGGCTCGATCTCTCTCAACCGACGTCAGCGCAGCAGCAGGTGCCGCCCGTCCGCCTCCTTCGGACAGCCGCCAGTCCGTCTCTCGCCGTGCATTGTATCGACCCTTTCGTCTAACACCGCGCGTGCACAACTCCTCGCCACGTCTACAGGCCATCCCGCCCATCCTACGCGGCGAGGACGTGGTGATCGCGGCCGAGACCGGCGGCGGCAAGACGCTCGCGTACCTCCTCCCGCTGCTCGAGCGCCTCGACCAGTACCCGCTGCCTCTCGAGCGGGTGCGGCTGCCGGTGGCGCTCGTGCTCACGTCCTCGGCGGACCTGGTGCGCCAAGTCGCGGCCGTGCTGCACCAGCTCGAGCCGGCGCTCGCCGAGTCGGCGCTCGCGCTGTCCTCGACCCAGCAGACGCTCGGGCAGCGGCGGAGGCGGCCGACGCCCGTCGTGGTCGCCACGCCCAAGGCGCTCATGCGCGCGTCGAGTCCGCGGGACTTCGCCTTCACCGAGCTCGTCGTGGTGGACGAGGCCGACATGCTGCTCGGCGGCGGCTTCGAGAGGGACACCAAGCAGCTGCTGGCCACCATCCGCAACCAGCCCCTGCTGCGGCCCGAGCTCAACGAGGTGGACGACTGTGGACGCGCAGAGGACGACCCCGAGGACGACCGCATCCCCCTCGGGCACGTGACGTCGCGGCGCACGCAGACCGTCTTCAGCGCTATATCCTTCCCACGCGCGATCCTTGCGTTGGCTGTTGGTGTTGATGGCGTTGTACTGGGGCGTGAGCTGTGCATGAAAGTGTCACTAGTGACGAGTTGTTCCTTGACGGTGCCATGGCGGTGCTCTTGTGTTGCGGATCGCTCCCCCCTGCGCGGCGTGCACGCCACCATCCCGGACTACGGCAAGCGGTCGGTGCGCGCCTTCATCGAGCACAAGTTCCCAGACGCGCGGTTTGCCATCACACAGGTACAACAAACCCCAGCACTGGGACCTTCGGACCCGCTCGCCCCCTCGCCACTCGTGTTGACGCCCGTGCATGTCGCAGGACTTTCACCGCACGCTGCCGCGACTTGATGTCCAGTGGCGCGACCTTGACGCCTTCATTGCCAGCAGCAGCAGCAGCAGCAGCAGCAGCAGCAGCGCGGACTCGGACTCGGACTCGGACCCGGCGCTCGCTCGGTGCGAGCTGGTGGTCGACATCCTCACCTCCAGTGCGAGCTCCTCGACCGCGAGGGCGTGCAACACGCTCGTGTTCGCCAACTCGGTCGCGAGCGCCGACGCGCTCTTTGACTTTCTCCACCGAGACAAGCAGTTGCCCACGTGCGCGCGCTTCCACAAGGAAGTGCCGAGCGCCGAGCGCCGAGAAGTGCTGCGCCAACTCGCCGACGCCGACGCCAACGTGACCGTCGTGTGTACCGACATGGCCGCGCGCGGACTCGACACGACCAAGGTGGTGCTCTAGCGCCGCTCTCTCGCTCGCTCTCGGGTGGAGAGGATGCCTTGGAGCGTGGTGTGGGTCGCCGGCTAACCCTTTGCCTGCCAACCGCCACAGGTCGGCCACGTCGTGCAGTTCGAGTTCGCGCACGACGTCGTCAGCTACTTGCACCGCATCGGCCGCACCGCCCGCGCTGGCAGCTCGGGACGCGGTGCGTGCCTCGCTCGTGGTCTTGACATATGGGGTCGATGAACGTGCAGGTGCTCACTCACTCACCGCGTTTCAATCCAATCCCCCGTAGTGACCAACATCGTGTCGGCCGACAACGCGCTCGTGCTGGCCAAGATCCGCGAGGCGGGCGCGGCGGCGCTCGACGGCGCCTTCAGCCGCAAGCGCAGCCTGCGCAAGAAGTTCAAGAAGGCCTCGCGCGAGGACGCCGGTCGTCGTTGAAGACTTGCTCGGTTGGTCGGGTGAATGTCGCGCTCGGTATCTTTAGCGCCCGACCCGCTTCATGGGAATAGACTGAGATACGACGAGTGGGGCGTTGGTTTCTCCAAAAGTGCGTCTTGGCTGGCGGCGCCTTGGGCGATGAAACCCCCTCCTCGAGTACGTCGGTTGGCGCGTAGACTGTCTTTGACAACAGGTTCAGAGGTTCACGCGCGCCGGCTTGCTGCATCAAGGCTCGCGTCCACGCGGTGAGCGACTCGTCATGGCGGCTACCAAGGAGCTCAAGCTGCGCCGCGTCATCGGCTACAATGGTAGGGCTGGTCGCGTGTCGGTCGGCTCGGTGGGCTCGGTCGGTCGGTCAGTTGACTCGGTTGACTTGGTCGCAGGCACCTTTTCCAACACGCTGCTGTACACGACGGACGGACGGCACCTCATCTACTCGCTCGGCCTCGCGGTCGTGGTCAAGGACCTGCGGCGCAACACGCAGTGCTTCCTGCGCGGCCACTCGGACGTCATCACGTGTCTCTCGCTGTCCAACGACGGCTCACGCCTCGCGTCCGGGCAGCTCTGCAAGAGCCGCGGCAACAAGGCGCCCGTGATTGTCTGGGACCTGGCGCGCGCCACGCGCGAGATGGACAAGCAGCAGCAGTCGCAGTCCGGGGGCGACCAGAGCGACTGCGCGCTCTTCCGGCTCGTGCTGCACATGGGCCGCGTGCAGGCCGTGGCCTTCTCGGCGCGCGACAGCCACTTGTTCTCGGTCGGCGGGCAGGACGACAACGCGCTCGTGTGCTGGGACATGGCGACGGGCGAGCCCGTGTGCGGCACGCCGTCGGGCGACGACTCGACGCTGGTGCTCGCGCCCTTCCACACGCAGGCGCACGACGACCTGCTCGTGACGGGCGGCAACTACGCCATCACGGTCTGGCGCGTGGACCTGCGGCACCGCAAGTTCCACCCGCTGCGCGCCAACCTGGGCAACCTCAAGCGCATCGTCACGTGCATCGCCGTGTCGCCCGACGACAAGGTTGCCTACTGCGGCACCAAGACGGGCGACCTGCTCGAGGTGCTGCTCGACTGCGACTTGACCAAGCCCTCGTGCCTCTTCCCGCCCGTCGGCACGCACAAGCCGCGCTTCAGCCGCACGACCAAGGAGCGCTTCAGCCAGGGCATCGCCTCGGTGCTCGTGCACGACGACGAGGAGAACCGGCGCTTCGTGCTCGTGGGCGCCGGCGACGGACACCTGGCCGTGCTCAAGCTCGGCAGCGTCTCGGCGGCGGCCGCGGCCTCCGTGAGCGCGCACGCCATCCCAACCGACGGCATGGAGAAGCTGCTGGGCGGCGTCACGGCCATCAGTGAGGGCGCGCACGGCGACTTCTTCGCGGGCACCAACCAGAGCAACACGTACCGCTTCAAGCTCGGCAACAACGGCGAGCTGCAGGTCGCGCTCGCGTCCACGTGCCACTACAGCAGCATCAACGACGTCGTCTTCCCGAGCTCGCCGAGCCGCTCCGCCGCCGACAACGCGCACCTGTTCGTCACGTGCTCCAAGACGGACCTGCGCGTCTGGAACGCGCGCGCCGGCAGCGAGATCCTGCGCATCCAGGTGCCCAACCTCGTTTGCACCTGCCTCGACCTGACGCCGGACGGCGCGACCATCGTCAGCGGCTGGGACGACGGCAAGGTGCGCGCCTTCTTCCCCGAGAGCGGCAAGCTCAAGTTCGTCATCCAAGACGCGCACAACGAGGCCGTGACGGCCGTCGCCGTCTCGCCCGCAGGTGGCGCCGGCAAAGAGTGGAGGCTTGTGACGGGCGGCAAAGACGGCCGCGTCCGCGTGTGGCGCATCTCGGTGGCGCGGCAGACCATGGAGGCGTCGCTCAAGGAGCACCGCGGCCCCGTCAACGCCATCCGCGTGGCCAAAGACGGCAGCGCGTGCGTGAGCGCGTCCTCGGACGGCTCGTGCATCGTGTGGAACCTCGAGACGTTCGTGCGCACGCAGGCCATGTTCGCGTCCACCGTCTTCCGCCGCGTGCTGTACCACCCGGACGAGAGCCAGCTCATCACGTGCGGCTCGGACCGGCGCGTCACGTACTTCGACGCGTTCGACGGCGAGGCCATCCGCATGCTCGAGGAGGCCGCCGAGCAGGAGATGCTCGCCATGGACATCGAGGAGTCCGGCACCTTGTTCGCCACCGGCGGTCGCGACGGACTGCTCAAGCTCTGGCACTACGACAACGGCGAGACCGTGGCCGTCGGCAGGGGCCACAGCGAAGCCATCCTGGCCGTCAAGATCTCGCCCGACCGCCGAGAGATCGTGACCGTCGGCGCGGAGGGCGCCGTCATGGTCTGGGAGCTCGGCGACTTGCTCAAGAGCGGCTAGCTCGCTTTCGGCCGCTCCGTGTCCGTCCACGCTGGGTCGAGCGCAGCATCATCAACTCGATTGGCTTTCTTTACACGGCGGCGCAGTCGGCTCTTACATACCTGGGGTGTGGGTGGGTGGCGCTCGACACCGGCCCGCTGGGGCGGTCTATAAACTCAAAAACTTGATATTCGCCGGCGCTGGGTATAAAGGAAGAGGGGCGGGCGGACTCACGAGGTGTCAGACGCCGCCTTGGCCTGGCATCGGAAGCACTTGGCATCGACGGCGTCGGGCTTGCTCATGCGGATCATGGCGCAGAAGCGACACATCGTGTCCTGGGTGTCGGCCGTAGGGTGGGCTGGTGGCACGATAGAAGCTTGAGGAGTCGTCCCTAAAGTGAGACAAACATCAAATTCAGCCGGGTCAATTCTGTGAATGCTGCCTCATGCGAGAGATGGAAATAGACGACGAGAGGCGCGATTATAGAGACGCACGTACCGCGATCGCTCTCCTCACTGATACTCATGTCATCGTCACTTGGCTCAGCCATTCGTGAGGACGTACCCGCCTTGTCGGAGCCACCACCACCTGCATCACTGCCTTTGTTGGGTGCTGCAGTAGCAGCAGCGAGCACGGGGACACCGGAAGCAGCCTGCGTTCGGGGGTCTGAGGTCGAACCGTGCGTCTTGAAATCTGAAGACGGGCCAGCGCGAGGGTCGGTCGCTGGGCCCCGCGTCCGTTGCGCCGAACCCGGACCGTTCGCTCGGGGGTCGGCGAGCGGCGGACGCCGCACCCTGAGGTCAGTTGAAGGCCGACGCAAACGTGGATCAACTGGTTTTCTCGGGGCATTCTCCGGGTCCGCAGTAGCGCCCGCCGCTGCTTCAGCACCGTTACCATTTATCGCGGTGGTTGCCTCGGATTGGGTTGGAAGTGCTTTCTCAACTGTCGCTTCGACTTGAGTGTTGTCTCCATTGGTTGAATTGGTCGGTTGGGTTTGGGATTGAGCTTCTTTCTCGTCAGCACGCTGGTCGGGTACTCCACTGGCATTTTGAGCCTCGCCAACCACCATCGCCGCTCCGTTGTTACGGCCAGAGGCGCCAACCGCCACTGGCTCTGATCCTCTGGTTTCTGGAGTGTCGCCAGCCACCGTCGCCGCTCTGCTGTCGCGACCAGAGGCGTCATCCGCGACGGGTTCCGATCGTCTGTGGCTATCAGCCGTCGCCGCTCTGTTGTCGCGACCAGAGGCGTCGTTCGCCACAGGCTCCGACCGTGTGTGGCGATCATCCATGGGTCGATCGCTGCGTCGGTAAGCGCGATCCTCGCGGTTTTCTTGTCCCTCTGTCGAAGCTCGATCTTGTGATCTTGAGCTTGCCGAGTTCTCCGATGTCCATCGTTCCCGTCGTAGCTGCATCAGGAATTTCATGCTCGCGGCTGTGGCGAAATTGAATGCGGTGCGCTTGTCTTCGTGGCTCCCGCTCCCAATCTCCACGTTGCCAACCGAAAACGTCCAGTGGTGCTTGCGTTCACCGCAAAAGTACCGTACCTGTTTCTCGAGAGGAATGTACTCGCGGGAAGTGTGCGTCTTGAGCTCGTTCCATGTCTGGATAAAAACAATCCCCGAGTTCGTAGCGCTGCCGTACATTTTGAACGCTTCCTTGAACCGCTTCTCCGCTTCGTCTCGCATGTGTCGCCACATGAGCGCTTCTCCTAGCAGTCGATGGAGCACCCTTCTGTACAACGAGGTCGTTGACGGGTCCTCCATCACGAGCCATTCGCGGTGCTTGACAAGCATCACCGCCTTGTTATTCTTGATCTCGATCTTTACGTCCGGACCAAACAGCTTGACGACGCGGTCCACGTAGTCGAGGAACCACTTCATCTTGCGAGGCTTCTTGGTTTCGTTCTTCACTGCTCCGATTGCATACGGGATGTCGCGGATAAACACCGACAGCAAATCCCTCACGAACGTGTCGTGGTACGAGAACGGCGGTGGCTCGATATCATAAGGCGAACTCGAACTTGAAGTTGCACCAGACCCAATCGAAGCTGAAGCATTCGTCTGGCTATGCCGCCGATCATGCGCCTCGGAGTTGCTCGGCGAAGGTGCAGATGCTCGAACTGAAGCTCGATCCGTCGAACGGTCGCGCTCTTCACTTCGGATTTCGCGTCCAAAGGCATCGACAATTCTCCGTGGGCCACCAAACGACTCACGAGGTAGCGATCGATCGTGTTGGAATCCATCCTCGTAGCGTTCTCGTCGAGGACTTCGGCGATCACCATCTCGATTCCTTCGAGCGTACTCATCCACGCGTGCGCGTTCGTCCACCGACCGATAGCTGGGGGGTTCGCGATGCCTGTCGTCCGGGTAGTTACGAAACTCGCGGTAAGCATCAGGCATGGACGACGGAACATACCTGTCACCACGATGGCTTGAGCTAGACTGCGCAGCGGTATCGCTGTTGCTTCGGCGGTAGTCCGGTCGATTGTTCAGCGAAATGGGTACCCGATTCCTGTCGTCCGAGAGGCTTTGGCCGCTCGCAAGCGGCTGGTGTTCTTGTGCCTTTCGGTACGAATCCGATCGGGCCGCAGATAGCGACGAGCGAGCTCCAGAAGGCACAGCCTCGTGAGTTGTCGACTGGTCCCAATCTGAAAACGAATAGTCCGTGTCGTTCTGCTGTGACGAGCTTGCTCCGGTGGAAGTCCGAGACGATGCGGTAGTTTCCTGGCCCTTCCGAGACGACAGATAGTCTGACGCAGAGATCCGCCTCGTACCCGCTTGGGACGAGCCTTTGTCAGCGATGGAGCTTCCTGCAGCAGTTGAGCTCGGCAATCGCGCTCCTGACGGCACCAATTCGGCCCCGACAGTGTCATTCAGAGTGCTCGTGACAAACGATCGATGTACTGGTGGAACAGCAGTAGAGATCCGGGGTGGTACAGCCCTCGCGGCAGCGCTGGTATGCCCAGGCACAGCCCCAACTGCGTTGGAGGGCGGCTTTGGTGGAAGAGGCGGACGGAAGGTGCTGGGAGGTACTGGGCGCGCAGGCAATGGCGGTGGAGATAGCGGCGGAGGTGGCGGTGGCAGCAGAGCCGGCCCCGTCGCTCGGTTCCCGCTCTGGACGTACCGCCCGCCGCCTGCAAAGTTCACCGCCTGGTTGGAAGCGCCGAGCGGGACGAGCTCAATGTCCATCTGCTTGACTGCCTGGGCTGCTGTTGTGGTGCGCCCGCCCGCAGGTCGACCAGTGTCCTCCATCGGCATATGCGTCGGTTCCGCTTCGCTTTGCGGAGCTTCCGTCGACGCCGACGCCTCGACGTGCCGCAGGATGTGCCGCTGCCTCATCCGCATCTCCGTCGGCAGCGCGTCCTGACCGGCCATCGACGACGACGACTTCGTCGCAGTCGCATCGACCGCGGGCTGCTTTGTCTTCCTCTTCTTCTTCTTGCCAGCCGCGTTGCCGCTCTTCTCCTGCTGCTCACTGTCGCTGCCGTCTTCCGCCTTGCGCTTACGCCTCGGGATGGAGAACGTCGCGTCGCCTCCGTCCCTACCATGAGCATTGCTCGGCGCCTCGTCCGTCGCCAGCGGGGCGCCCGCCCTCGCCAGCACGCGGCGGAAGGCGCAGTGCATCATCACCGCGCGGTACCGTTGACAGTTGGGCTTGTCCTCACAGTAACGGGTCACGCTGTTCGCCAGCCCGGCGCCGCAGAACGGGTTGCGGCAGAAGTTGGCGAACGCGCCCCCGCCGCCGCCCCCCTCGCCCGCCGGCTGCTCTGAAGATACGGGAGCCGCCACATCGCGGACAGCGGACGCGCCACGCGGAGACTTGCGCGGCCGCGCCATCAAGGACGCTCCGAGCGTTCTACCTACGGCAGCGCGGCGGCCGACCGACCAAGTCCTCGACGTCCTTTCTCCCTTGCTTTTGCCACCTTTATTGGCAATTGGCAATGGCGGAAATGGGGCGAGGCCACGCGGTTGGCATAAATTACGAATATCTACGTGAATGATTGCGTAAATACCAGAAATGGACAAGCGTGGAGTGAAGTGGGCCACGCGAAGGGATCATTTCCGTCAACACACGTGGATAATCAATCAATACCGTGGTGCTTCATTCAATTGCTCGTGTGCTGTGGCCGCAAAGTGTCTCCAAAGTCTACCCTGGCTACTTCTTCTTCCTCTCCCTCCACACGCCTGTCGACCCTGGCCGCGACCCACTGAGCCCGCTGGCTTACGACTTACCGCACCATGACGATGTCGTCGATCTTGAGGATCATGCGCACGCACTCAGCGGCCAGCGCGATCTCGCTCGTGTTGACCAGCAGCGGCTGCAGCACGCTCAGCTCATACATATCGCTAATGGCGCCCTTGCGCACGTTGATGCCCATGCTCGTCTGGCCCTGCGCGTGCTTGGCGCGCAGCTCCGTCACGATGCCGATCGGGTGCAGGCCCGCGTTCTCCGCCAGCGTGTACGGGATCACCTCGAGCGCCTCGGCGAACGCCTGCAGGCAGTAGCTCGTCGACCCGTGCAGCGTGCGGCCAAACTCGGCCAGCTTCTGCGCGAGGTGGATCTCGGGCGCGCCGCCGCCGCAGATGAGGAAGCGCTTCTTGACGAGCGAGCGCACGACGCACAGCGCGTCGTGGAGCGACCGTTCCGCCTCCTCGAGCACCAGCTTGTTCGAGCCGCGCACGAGGATCGACATGGTCTTGCCCGCGTTGACCACCTCCGTGATCTTGACGACCTTGTGGCCGCCGAGCGTCTCCTCATGCACCAGGCCCGCCGTGCCGAGCTTCTCGGGCGTCAGGTACTCAATGTTGGCGACCGGCAGGCACCCAAGCGTCGTGGCGATGTGCTCAATGTCCGTGCGCTCCACGTCCGTGATGACGCGGATGCCCATCTTGGCGAGGAAGTGCAGCGACAGGTCGTTGGTCGCGTCGCGCAAGATGCTCTTCTGGATCAGCAGCACGTTGGCGCCGACCTTCTTGATCTTCTTGCACAGGTTCAAAATGTACTTGCGCTCCTCGCGCAGGATGCGGTCCATGGCCGCGTAGTCGTTGATGACCACGTTGCTCTCCATGTCGGCCTTGGGCGCCGACAGGCAAAACTGGATGAGCGCGATCTTGGCGTTCTCGATCGTCGTCGGCGCGTCCGTGCTCGCGGCCTTGTCAAAGCCCTTGTTGAACACCAGGCCCTCCACGAGCTCCGAGTCGTCGATCGTACCGCCGAGCTGCTTGACCACCTTGACCGTGTTCAAGTCCACGTTCGTGGCTGTGGCGATGTCAATGACCTTGAGCACCGCGTCCACAGCGATAGGCGACAGCCGGTCCGCGTACTCGGAGATGACCTTGGAGGACAGCGACGTGTTGACGCAGTTGATGAGCTCCTCGCGGTTGGCCAGGTCCACGGGGCGCGCGATGGACGTCAGGATCTCCTCGGCCTTGACGGCCGCGAGCCCAAAGGCCTCCGAGATGTTGGTCGGGTGGATGCCCTTCATGAGCAGGTCCTCGCAGGCCGAGAGCAGCGAGCCGGCGATGACGCACACGCTCGTGGTGCCGTCGCCCGCCTCAATGTCCTGCGACTTGGACAGGTCCACGAGCATCTTGGCCGTCGGGTGGTACACCTGCATCTGCGACAGGATCGTCGCGCCGTCGTTCGAGATGATCACCTCGCCGTCGCCCTGCTGGATCATCTTGTCCATGCCGCGCGGCCCCAGGCTCGTGCGGATCGCGTTCGCGATCGCTGCATGGGAGGGGGTTCGGCACCGCGGTTCGTTAGTGTATCTCTGGCTGTAAACGGCGCTCGAGGACCGCGGCGGCGCGTACCTTTGGCCGCGATGATGTTGGACATGCGCACATCCTTCTCCTTCTGCTTGCCGCGCAGCGTCTCCACCGAGGGACGCGCAATCGTCGCCGCCGTCGCCATCTCTTTCTTGCTGACTCTGTTAGCTCTCGACGCGTTGGTGGGGTGGGAAATCTTTTGCCTGGCTGTTGGGAGCTCGCACCACACTGTGTGGCCCACACGCTCAATCAATTCTCGACAACATATTTGGACCACTGATTGGCTATAATTGAGCTGTGTGAAAAAACAAAGACGATTTTTTATAATTTAATACTCCAAAAACATACAAAACGGCATTTTTATATTTATTCATAAATCTAAAGATAGTGTGGTTACATTGGTCGACATGATAGGAAGGACAAAATAGTAGTCGGAATTTCATCTAATCATTTTTGTTTGCCTTCCCCTATTTCAGCGAATGATTCACACGTATTCAAATCGTTCGAGACACGTTCGTGTCACCTCGAACTGCTCCAACACGAGCGGGATCAATGCAACCTGTGCATGCACGGAGAGAATGACGACGGAGGAGATGGAGGCGGCGGTTGCGCCGTTCCTGGCCATCGTGAACCGCTCGCAGACCTGCGAGCTGCTCGAGTGGAATGCCGAATCGATACGCCGCGCGCTGCGCTGGGCTGCGATCGTGGAGGCCGCCGCGTCTGGCGCCGAGCAGCCGCAGCAAGCAGAGCAGGCAGAAATCCGACTCCGAGAGCGATTCCCATTCGCGACGCTGCCGACACTCGCGCCAGGCTCGCTGTTGCGCCTATCCGACCTCCGACGAGGTAAATCCGCATCCGCTACGGTATTGAGAGTGTCACACGTGGCGTTGACGATGTAGTTGGCCGCCCAGCGACGCAGCATTTAATCGGAGCGGTCTTGCAGAGCCCGTTCCTGGCGTCGCACCCCATTCGCTCGGAGCTGCTGGTGCTCGTGTTGGCTGAGGCGCGAGCGCAGCGCCAGTCGGACCCAGACTCACCGCTCATCAGCTCCGCGGGCATATCGTGCGTATCGCGTTCAGAGGCGCGTCGACTGCACTTCAATCGTACTGACAACGGCGCCGCAACCAGGCGCTTCGTCACGATGACAGCGGTCCAAAACCAGCGCTCCCGTGCGTCTGACGCTATTGCCCGTGGCCTAAGCATGAGTTTCAAGCCTGCCAACGTGAAATGTCCGTCTCAACATTCGCGACGCCCTCGTTGCAAGGCACTTTGACTAATGACTGGTCTCTCGACGCCGGCAGTACTGACTGGCCAGGTAGCAATCCCTCCGATTGAGAGCTATTTGCTGCACCCGCGCACAGTTAGACTGGCTCAGATCGCGTCGACGCTCCAGCTCAATGCCGCCAATGCCCGCGCGGCGCCCGACCAGAGAGAATACGACTCGCTCCTTGGCAACGTCCGCGATCAGCTCGCCCAGGACACCTCCAACGACGTCAGCGTGGGTCGCGTACAACTCCTTGGCATTACGTGCTGTTGTTTCACTGACTGTAAACGTTTGTAGGAGGTCCTCGCGCTGCTAGTGGCACGCTGCAAGTGGCCACCGATGGCGTCCGACGCGCCGCTGCGTGTTCAAGATCCAGCTCCCGACGTCGCGCAGATTCTCGTCGACTGGACGTCCCACAAGGCCGCGCGCTGCATGGCGCTCCCACCCTGGCTCGCCGCAGTGCTGGCTACTAAGTGCGATGGCTTCGCCGCCGTCTACGTGCCATATCTTCTCCGCAGTGGGTTCCTCGAGCCAGGTTAGTAGTCATCCGCTCCATTGAAGCTGATTTGAAGTCCTCCTGACTCACGATCATGGTGTCCAATCCGCTGCCGAGGGCAGATCACGCGTTTGCTCACCGAGTGGCGGCGCTCAAGGTCCAAAGCGACGGTTTGGCATCGGTCATCAACCACGGACTAGCCCAGATGGATCCCCTCGTGCTCGCCAAGTTCTTGCCGTGAGCAGGATACAACGCGTTTGGCATCCGTTCACTGTCTATGGTAGTAAGTTACGCTCGCCTCATAATATGCACTTGTGCTGATCTTGCTCTCTCTCTCTCTCTCTCTCTCTCTCTCTCTCTCTCTCT
>JAADXZ010000532.1:0-18859 GCA_023338055.1 Phytopythium mirpurense | reverse complement strand
TTGGCGACATATAATCCACGCATTGTAACGGGGTTACAAGTGGCGTACCTGGGGTACGCCACAAGCACGCTGTAAATATTTGCATTTACACGTAAACACGGCGTGCTTGCATGTGGTGTAAGGTACACCACATGGGAATGGTTTCTACCTGACTAGTGTGGCCTACATTAGTCCTTGCCTATTTTAGGACAGCCTAGTATTGGCTGGTCCTCGTTCCTTCAGTCTTTCCATTGGTCGGAAAGCCGGGGGCTTTCGACCAACCAGCGTGCACGGATGCACGTCGGGCTGTCACGTCCAGCCATGAGAGCCTGTCACAGTTTGTACTTAGTTTCAGAGGTAGAAACCATGGCGCCCGTCTTGCGGGGCGCCTTAACATCATTCAATTCAGTTCTCAATTTTCCCTCAAGCAAGTAAAGAGTTTAGTTTCGGCTAATTGTAAAATTCTATTCGAAAATCGAATAGATTTTATATTTAACTTACGCTTCCTATACTAAGCGCCAGTGTAAGCCACTGTAACCGAGCCCGGTTACATCCCTACTGGAAGGCGCGCGCGCAAAGTTGAAGTGCACTGTAGCGTTGAAGGAATACTTGCTGATGCACGGCCATTGGGGAAGACAACTTGCTAGAGCCTAGATTGGACAAAATATGACTGTCTGGTTGAGAGGTTGAAACCTGAAATGAGCTGCTGCTGAAAGGTTGGGTACCCCTAATCAAGTCGGCCGTCTCGAAGCGATAATAAGTATACACCTTCTTCTCCGGCCCTCGCTCGTGTCGATCGGTCGATGTTGTGCGCACGTGGTGCTACTGTGGGACTTTGTCGACCAGGACGACGCGTACCCGCTGCCGAGCGCCTTGACCTTCCGCGCGACGTCACGGAGAAACGCGCGTCTCTCCGTGGCTTGTTGGTAGCTGCGCTTTTCGAGATGGAGATCGATAGGCTGTCCGTGCATTGACAGTAGTGTGCGTCGGCTCCTGCGCCAGGAGAAAGGAGACGTGTCCCGACGGCGTCCCGCGCGGCGTGTCTCGCTACGCGTGGCTTAAACGGCTCGCGTGCCCGCCATCGACGGCTCGATCGAGCACGCACAGGCACAAGAGCCCCACGCGTGCAACGCCACGCTCTAATAATACCATGTCCTCTCCCGAGCGAATCGAGCCACCAAGTCCGCGTCTAACGTTGGTGGAGACGGACGCGTCCGGCGGTTGGAAAACAGGAGTCTCCTCGTGCTCCCATCGCGACTCTTCAACACCAGGAGCGCGGTTTGGTCCGTTGGTCAGCCCCTCTTAGGTCTACAAGCCCCGACAGACGACATCACAGAGAGCGACAGCCATGGCGACGGCCTCGGGCGACGGCTACGACGTGGACGCCGCGGCGCTGGGGCTGTCGTCCGACCGGCTCGCGGCCTTCCGACTCGTCTTCGAGGCGCTCGACGCGGCGCGCACGGGCGCCATCCCGCCGGACAAGCTCGAGGCGCTCTGCTTCCGGCTGGGCGAGCCGCTGGAGGCCGAGGAGCTCGCCGTGGCGCGCGCGAGCCTCACGGACCCGCGCTCCGGACTCGTGCACTTCGCCACCTTCCTCCCCTGGTGGCTCGCCGAGTGACTCACTGATGGAGCGAGCGAGCGCCTCGCTAGGCCTACGGCATTTGCCGGGTTCGACATTGAATCGTAGCTTCATGAAATCTTCAACTCCTCGGTCTCTCTCTCGCTCTTTCTCAGTGTGTTCAATGGCGGGTCGGTCGTCTCTCACGCGACGGTGTTCCTCTTGGCGCTGCGCTTGCTCACACTCGAGACGCCAGGCGAGTCGGCCGGCGCGTCCATGGCCTGTAGGGAGCGGCGGACGGCGGCGCGCACGCGCAGCGCCCGGGAGATGAGCTCCCGCCGCTTGGCGCGCGAGTGCAGCAGCAAGTTGCGGTCGTGCAGGCGCCGCAGCCGCTCGGGCGCGTCCTCGAGCGCGTCGTTGCCGCCCAAGTCGACGCTCTGCAGCCGCGGGAGCGCGCCGAGCGCCTCATCGATCGCCTCGAGGCGGTTGTCGCGCACGTGGAGCTCGCGCAGCTGGTCGAGGCGCGCCAAGGACGCCGGCAGCCCTCGCAGGCGGTTGCTGGACGCGACCAGGCGCTGCAGCCGCCCCAAGGACGCGCCGAGCAGCGCCGGGAGCTCCTCGAGCAGGTTCTCGGACACGTCCAGCGAGATCAAGAGCGGGAACGACGCGCCGAGCGCGTCCGGCAGCCGCGAGAGCTGGTTCTGGCGTAGATTGAGCGCGCGGAGTCGCGGGAACCGGCCAGGGACGAGCGCGGCGGGGGGGAAGGCCGTGAGGCCGAGGCCCGAGAGGTCGAGCTCTGCTCCTGCCGTCTCGGACTGGCAGCGAGCATAGCGAGCCTCCAGTTGGGTCTCGGTGGACGTCGGAGTCGCGCCCTCGGACTCGGTGCGGGCGGTGGACTGCCGGTCGCCGTCGTCGCTGGCTTGCGGAGGCTGCATCTCGCCGTCTTTGACCGTTCCCAACGCTCCAACACGGCCACTTGGGGGGGAAGACGCAGGGAAACTGTCGAGAGACGCTCTCTATTGTTGTCTGGAAGGCCACGACGCCCGATATATCCACGCCACGCGAACGTCTCGACCGCTTGTCGAGACGAGAGACGTGAGACGTCCGTCGGCTCACGCCGCCAGGCTCTTCTGGAAGCGCACGAGGGAGAAGGACGAGAACGTCGCCGTGCTCGTCTCCGTGTAGCCGCGCGCGCGATACAAGCGCTGCGCCGCGTCCATGGCGCCGATCGTCTCGAGACACACGCGCTTGTAGCCGTGGCCTCGCGCGAACGCCTCGAGCGTCGCCACCAGGGCCGACGCCACGCCGCAGCGCCGGGAGGCGGCGTCCACGCTGAGTCGGCAGAGCTCGGCGGCCGGCGCGCTCTCGCCGCCGTCTTGCTTCTCGCTCTCGGCCGGTTTGACGCCGACGCAGCCGACGACCTGGCCGTCCATCTCGGCGACCCAGAAGGCGCGTCCTGCGCGCCGGAAGCTGCGCGAGACGTCGACCAGGTCGCCGTCGGGCGGTTGGAGCCGCTTGTCGACGAACTTGCGCACCGCCTTGGACGTCGCGGCAAAGGACAGGTGGGTCGCCCGGAACAGCTCCTGCACGCGCGCCAAGTCCTCCGTCTGGAACGTGCGAACGACGATGGTGGTGGCGGCGGTCGCGACGTCGCTCCGAGATGGAAACCCCGTCGCGACGAGCGTGTTGCCTGCGCCATGGTAGGCGTGTAGACCAGCGGCGGACAGGTCGGAGGCGTTGGAGGCCACGAAGATGCCGTAGTGGGCGTTGCAGAGCCACCAGTCGGCGTGTTCGTCGAAGGGCTCGAGCGTCGCAAGCCGCGCCTTGGCCTCGCGCGTCGTCAGCCGCGCGTACACCTCGTTCATGTCCATGAGGGCGCACGTGCGCCAGCCTGCGCGCGCCAGGAAGCGCCGGAGGTGGTCGTTGGCGGAGCGGAAGGTCCGCAGCGCGCGCAGCTCACAGCCCTTAGCGGCGAAGTAGCGCTGCAGCTGCGCGCCGAACGCGTCGTCGAGCGCGACCGGGTCGTACAGCACGGCCGTCGCGTCCTGGAACGACCGCGCGAGCCACGCCAGCAGCTCCGAGCCCCGCTCCGGCTCGAGATACGCCTGCCACGTCACGGACCACTTATTGCATGAGCGACCGACCAGACGGAGCCAAACCACGGCTTGCTTCGTGGGCGAAAGGCATCGATCATACCACGACGCACTCGGCGAGGACGAGCGTCGGGCGCGACGTGTCGACCTGCAGCACGTCCAGGCGCCGCGCCAGCGCGGACGTGTCGCCCAAGTCGCACGCGAGCAGCGCGTACGTCGCCTCGGCGTCCTCTCCGAGCGCGCAGCGGAAGGCGGCGACCTCCTGCGCGTCGGTTGGGGCGGCGGGTCTCGCTCCCGGCGGCAAGAAGGCGTCCGAGCGCGCGCGAAGCAGCGCGGCCTTGGCCTCGACGACCGGCGCGCAGTCGACCTCGACGAAGCGCACACGGCGCGTCGCTCGCTGCTCCTCCTGGCGCTGCACGAGCCGGAAGAAGAGCGTGTCGAAGCCTGCGCCGAGCGACAGGATGTTGACCGGCGTGTGCGCATCATCTACGAGGGCCAAGGAGGCATGGAGACGGACGGACAGGCGCTCCGAATTGTCATGGACTAGGACGGACGCATACGTCCACGGGTGATCGACAGTAGCGGGGCGGGCGGACGGACGGACGTACGCTGGGCGAGGAACGCGTCCACGTGGTGCGTGATGGCGACGTGGCGCAGGTAGTACCCTCGGTGGATCTATAGGTGCGCAGGCGAGTCAGTTTCTTGCTGCGCTCGCTCGTTGTAACAGCGATGCATCGGTACAAGCGGAGCGTCCTCTCTTGGGCGCGTGGGTATGTACCAGCGGGATGCGGCGCGAGGGCTTGTCGACGACGAGGCGCAGGAAGTCGTCGCGGAAGTAGCCCAGCGTCACCGCCGACCTGTGGCTCCGACCGACATTGACACACACACACGCACACATTTACATTCGCATATAATCAGTGCGTGCCACCGGCGGGTCGGTCGGGTCGGGTGAAGCACGCACAGCTTGCACTTGGCGGCGTCAAAGGCCGTCTCGGTCACGTTGTGGTCGCTCGTGGCCGCCATCACGGTCCGTCGTCTCTCACGGACTGATCTGATGGCCAAGTCGTTTGGCAAAAATTGAAATTTTTCGACAGTGGCACGATTCAAAATTTGAGTGCGATTCTCGTTCAAAACGTAAAATACCGTCGAAATAACCGGTTTTACTGCCGCGGATTAGTCCATGGTTTTGTGGTTGAAGCAGGGGAAAGTACGTACCTGGCACTCCCCTGTCTGCGTGTCAACGTGGTGTACGTCCATCAGTTCCAAACTCGACCTCTTCGCCGCAGCACATTGCCTCCCTCCCTTCCCTCTCTGTCCCGTCGCCCATAGTGAACCCAAGTCGTCCGCGCGCGCGCCCGCACCATGCCGATCGAAGTGACCGTGTCGACGCCCGAGAGCATCGCGGCGGACGTCTCGGCGCTGCGCGCCAACTTCCGCGCGGGGCTGACGCGCGACCTGGACAAGCGCCGGCGCACGCTCGAGGCCATCCAGCGCATGCTGCGCGAGCAGCGGCGCGCCATCCAGGACGCGCTGTGGAAGGACCTGCGCAAGCCGCCGGCCGAGACGCTCATCACGGAGCTGTCGCCGCTCGAGGGCGAGCTGCAGGCGCACCTCGACTACCTGCGCGACTGGGCGGCGCCCGAAAAGGTGTGGACCAACCTCTCCAACCTGCCGGGCTCGGCCTGGGTCCAGAAGGACCCGCTGGGCGTCGTGTGCCTCATCGGCACGTGGAACTACCCCGTGCAGCTCACGCTGTGGCCGCTGATCGGCGCCGTCGCGGCCGGCAACTGCGCGCTCGTGCGGCTGCCCGCGGACGACACGTGCGCGCACACGAGCGCGCTGCTCTTCCAGATACTGGGTGGCTACGTCAACCGCCAGGTCGTGCGCGTGGTGCACGGCGGCATCCCGGCGACGACGGCCATGCTGGCGCTCAAGTTCGACCTCATCCTCGCCACGGGCGGCGCCACCATCGGCCGCGTCGTCGCGCAGGCCGCGGCCAAGACGCTCACGCCCACCATCCTCGAGCTCGGCGGCAAGTCGCCCACCATCGTGGACGAGACGGTGGACGTCGAGGTCGCCGCGAGACGCGTCGCCTGGGCCGCCTTCCTCAACTGCGGCCAGTCGTGCGTGCGGCCCGACTACGTCATGGTGAGCGCCGCCATCGGCGACGCGTTCGTCGCGGCCGTCGAGCGCAACATCCAGACCTTCTTCGGCGCCGACGCCAAGGAGAGCATGTCGTACGGCCGCCTGGGCACCGACCGCTTCTACGACCGCGTCGCCGGCTTGCTCGACAAGGACGCCGCGCACGTGACCTTTGGCGGCGAGCGGCTTGCCGAGGACCGCTTCATCGCGCCGACCGTGCTCAACTTCAAGCGCGACTGGGCCGCCTTCCGCGACAGCGCCGTCATGCACGAGGAGATCTTCGGCCCGCTGCTGCCCGTGTACTACTACGAGCGCATCGACGAGGCCATCGACTTTGTCAACGACGGCGACAAGCCGCTGGCGCTGTACATCTACTCGTCCAAGTCCAAGGTGCAGACGCGCGTGCTGGCCGAGACGAGCTCCGGCACGGCCTGCATCAACGACAGCATGGTGCAGAACGTCAACCTCAACCTGCCGTTCGGCGGCGTGGGCGCCTCGGGCATGGGCGCGTACCACGGCAAGTACTCGTTCGACGCCTTCTCGCACAGGAAGGCCGTGCAGAAGAAGTACTGGATCCTCGACGCGCCGCAGCGGTATATGCCCTACACGAGCTCCAACGTGGCCATCCTCAAGCTCGTCACGCGTCCGCTGCCGCGAGACATCTCCTTCATGATCGTCTACGCGATCATCGCCTTCTTCACGGCCGCCATCGGACTCTTCCTGCAGGACTACTACAGCGAATGAGCTCTTGCTTTAGAGTGCGGCGGGTCGGGACTCGGCTTGGAAGAGGAGAGCTGACCGCCAAGCGCCGGCGCTTCCTTCGTTTTCGTGTTGCGTCGTCAGGTGTATCGGTACAACGTATAAGCCCGCGTGAATACACAGGAGCAGGAGATTGATACATACCCAACGGCACTCGCGAGCTGCGGTCGTCGCGCTCTTGCTGGATCCCATCGTATAAGTAGTTCAAGGCTGCAGACTCAAGCTCAGAAGCTTCTCGACGTCGAGAGGTGCATCGCCAGCCGCGTCCGCATCGAGGACGGGTGCTCATCGCTCGCCATTTCCTGAACAGGCACGCGGACGTGTCCGTCAGTCGTCTATGAAATAGTCCAGCGCAGACGTCTAATAGGAAGGAGGTAGGTAGCGTACCTGGTCTGTCAGCAGTACTGTCGTCTTGAGCGGGCTGTGCTCCATCGCCTTGTCGATGGACGTCTTTGGACGCTTCATGGCTTGCTCGACCTGCCACGAACAAGCCAAAGTCCGGATGAGCTGCGTTTGAGGGGGGGATCATCGCTTCAAGCGAGGGGGGGGGAGAGCGTCGGCGTACCACGTGGATCGTCTCGGTTGTCTGGCTGATCACTTGCGACAGCTTGGCGTTCGCGTTCGCAATCGTCGTCGACGTCTACAATCGCCACGAGCAGCACAAAGAGGCAATGCAAGGTGACGCATGTCATGGAGAGCACATAATCAAGTAGGGCCATCACTCCGACGCTGGTGGAGAGCATCAACACGCCGTACCTTGACAAAGGCGTCCCGCATGGCGTCGACGTCGACATCCGTCATCTCCACTTCATCCGTCACCTCGGGCGCTCTGCATGACAGTCACAGCCCATCAGCCCCAATAATGAAGAGCAGCCAGTCCGTCCCTGATGGTGACCGAGGGACCCAGACGAGCGCACGTACGTGACCAGAACATCGGCGTTGCGCTTCCGCTCGCTCGCGAGGTGGAGTCGCGTCGACATGGCTGCCATGTGTGGCACCTTCCAAGCGCACCCACTAGATAGTCAGGCGCGTAACGTACCACCACGCATGCAGCGTCTAACAAACACCGCGTGTGGCGTCAGGAAGTCGGCGTACCTGCTTGCGCAGATCGTGGACGGCTGCCTCTTTGGCCTTGAGTTTCTTCTCCATCTCCGCGACCTTGGCCGCGATCGCTGGGTCCACCGGCTCCAGGTCCTCTACACAGCCCCACGCGCCAAGGTTCCCGCCCAGCCAACGCGTTAGCCATCGCGCCAAGATGTGCGACTTCACTGAAAGGGCAATACGTCTGGAAAGTGCGCGCCCTCACCCTTGTTCTCCGGGTTGTACTTGCGCATGGCGGCCGCAAAGATGTTGGCGCACAGGTCCGTCACGTGAGCGCGGAAGATCTCCTGCTGCGCCCTGGACGCGTCGCGGCACTCGAGCAGCGCCGTCTCGACCATCTTGCCTTCGCACCGGCGCTGCGCCTCCTTGAGCTCCGTGTACGAGTACCGCGAGCTGCGCGGCGGCGCGCTCATGCTCGCCGGCTTCGGCTGCTCGCGCGGGGGCGACGGCGGCTCGAACCGTGGCGGCGGCTCCTCGTCGACCGCCGCGCTCTTTTCCTCCCTCTCTTGCTCCTGTTGGTGGTCCTCTGGGGAGCGTCGAGGCGGCGCCTGCTCCTCCTGCTTCTCCTCGGCGTCAAGGGGCCGCTCCTGCTCTCGAGTCGGCTGCGGTGCTGGTTCCTCCTCCTTCTGCTCCTTCTCCTCCTCCTCCTCCACGCGCGGCAGCTCCTGCGTCAGCGGATGGAGCGGCTCGTCTCCTTCTTCCTCCTCCTCGCGGTCCGTCAGCTCGTCCGCCCGCTGCGCTTGGCTCGCCTCCTGCGACGATGTCTGCGTCTGCGTCTCGGCCACGTATCCGGACGGCTGCTCCTCGCCCGCGCCCGCCTCCTCCGTCACCTGCTCCTCTTGTTCTTGCGGCTGCTGCTGCGGCTCCGGCTCGCGCGTCTCTGCCTGCGCGACAGCCGCCGCCGTCTCCTCCTCCTCAGCGCGATTCGCGCCGGCCACTTGCTCCATCTCGGCGCCTCAACCCCGTTCAAACCACGTTTCCGGATTTCTCGGCGCGTTTTCTCGAGTTTTTTCATGGTTAGGGGTACTGACGATTTTGTCGATCAATCCCTGTAAAACAAAAATCAACTGACTTAGGTTATCCATCTTTAACCCTTTTATGTTGAAAAAGAAATTCACTGATTTACGTTCGCCGAAAGAGCAATTTTGTTTACTGAGTGCTGATAACATTTTATGCAAATACTTCTTAAATCACTTGGCTTCACTATAGAAGTGATACATATCGTAGAACACTAACTATGTTTTACCCTCGACAGTACGACGTCGAAGTGATACAATTCGTAGAGCAAGAACCATATTTTCCCTCGACAGTACGACCCATACAAAAGTTAAGTTTAAAATCGACCGCTCGGTCTTTGATGGATTTTGAGGGATTCCAATATTTTTATCTGATTCCTGTCATATATCGAAATGCTTTTCGTCAGAATTCATACAAAATCTAAGATTTAGCCTTTTACGTCTCATCGTAGAAAATTTCTATCAGGAGTTGTAAAAATATTTCGTCTGTATATATATATGTCATGGATTACATACCGAATGTAATGGTTTGTGTTGCACAGGAATGAGAAACACAGCATTAATGGTTTACCGGTACTTGAATCAATATATTTCTAAATGTCGGAAGGTCATCGGTATTGGATCAGGCATTCGCCATCGAACTCAGTTCTGAGTCACACAGCCAGTCAAAGTGGCACGACGACCGACATCTTGTGCAGAGAAGCCGGCGCTTGTAGCCTGTAGCGGCGGCCAGCTGACGCTTCCTCCCCCTCTGCAGTCCGTGCGTCGTCGAGCCGATTACGCTTCGCTCCCCTGCGAGCGCTTTCTCCTCTCTCCAGAGCCCAGAAAGCGACACGACGACTTGTACACATAACCCGCCCCCCACCGGGCCAACTGTAACCAGACGTGTGCATGCGGCGGTCCGAGGCCGCGACGACGCAACACGCGTCCGCGCCGGACCTTCTCGGCGGATCTCCAGCTGCTTACACGGCGACTAGCACCGCGCAGACCAGGGCGCCTGCTCCAATCGCGGCCACGGCGAGTCTCCGCGCGCAGGCGGCCTCCTTGATGGCGCCGGGCGGCGTGGGCCCCAACGGCATGGGCGAGCCGGCGTTCGGCGTGGGCGGCGGCGTGCTGCTGCTGGGCAAGCTGATGCGGCGCGACCGGCGCTTCTTGACGTGGAAGTGGCGCGACTTTATCCTCGAGCGCAGCCGCCTGCAGTACTTTAGCGAGAAGGGCTTCCGCAAGGGCGACATTGCGCTCTCGCCCACGACGCCCATCACGATCCGGCTGACGAGCGAGCCCAAGCCGTTCGGCTTTCTGCTCTTCATCAAGGACGAGAAGCTCACGCTGGCCGCGCAGAACGAGATGGAGCGCCGCAAGTGGATCGACGTCTTCTGCGACGTGTTCCACGCGAGCGTCGAGCAGGCGCCGGCCGACAGCAAGGCCGAGCGCCGCGCGCGGCCGACGTTCCTGCCCATCCCGGACCTGGGCGGCGCCTCGGGGGGCAGCGCGCACTCGCTCTCGCTCTCGCACCATGGGTCCGTGAGCAGCCTCTCGGTCAGCGCCAGCAGCAAGGCGCTCCCGGTCGGCTCGCCCGAGGCGGACAAGCTCCACGCGCGCGCGGACGCCGCCGACCTGGACGTGATCCCGATTCTCGAGTCGCGCATGACGTACGGGCCGCTCAAGGAGACGTACTCGCGCATCACGTTCCCGCCCAGCCTGGCCAACGGCGACCTGCTCGTCGGCGTCGGGCCCATCGTGCGCCGCATGGGCTGGACGGACGAGCGCATCCTGGCGGTCGGCATGTACATTGACCCGGAGGTGGCGACGGCCGAGCTGGCCAGGTTCCACGGCCGCACCACCAAGAGCCTGCACGGCGACCAGGCCTTCTACGACTTTGTGCGCGCGCGCACGACCTTCCGCCGCAGCTTCGTCTTCACCACGAGGAAGCGCGTGTCCAAGTCGGTGCTCACGGCGCTGCTCCACGACGAGCTCGGGCCGCGGATGGGCCCCGAGTCCCCGGCGCTCCAGACGTTCCTCGGCTTCATTGAGAAGTCGCTCAAGAAGGCCGAGTCGACCGTGCTGCGCGTCCACGACGACGGGCGCTTCGAGTACCGCCACCGCGGGCAGCTGTACCCTCCGATCGCGTCCCACGCGCTCTGCGCGTCGGTGCAGGCGCTCTTCTTCGACAACAACTCGATCCAGCACGACGCCAAGCGCAGCCTGGTCGACCGCCTGCCGTCGCTCTGGGGCGGCGAGACGCTCGACGCGCAGGACGAGATCTTTGGCAGCGTGCGCGAGAAGCAGCTGAGCGACGACGACAGCGACGACAGCGACGACGACGAGGTGATGGACGACGACGACGGCGCGTTCGACCTCATTGACGAGCGAGACGACGAGGACGAGGACGACGACGACGACGACAACCATGATGGAGACCGATTCGATGGAGAGCGAGCCACTGGCGACCTCGGCAGCCACTCGGACGACGCCGTCGACGGCGACCAGGCGGAGCGCAGTGACCGCGTGTCGGAGATGTCGAGGCCCTCGACGTCGAGGAAGAGCACGCTCCGCTCTCGCGCGAGCCGCGTGTCGAGCAGCCGCTACAGCGCGCACTCGGCGCTGCGCCGGACGCTCTCGACCAAGGAGGAGCTGGACGAGCAGGACGAGGAGGAGCACGAGCTCATGCGGCGCGAAAGCCGCAACCTCGTCGCCAACTTCGCGCCGTTGCTGGACCCGGACTCGAACGCCATGTTCCCGGGCGACCTGCTCCTGGACGGCAGCACGCTGCTGGGCACGTGGTCGCAGAAGCTCACGGCCGCGGCCGAGTCGGAGGACGCGCCGTATGACGGCCAAGCCCGCCACGTGACCGTCGGACTCTACATTGACCCTGGCGCCGCGAGCGAGGAGCTGCTCAAGTACAAGGGCTTGTCGGTCGGCAGCATCCTCCAAGACCAGGACTTCTTTGCGCGGTTCGCGCGCGGGCCGTTCGCCAAGCACCTGGTCGTCAAAGTCGACCGCAAAGCGGCGCTGGCCGAGGTGCTCGACCACTTTGACGCGTGCCTGGCGCCCACCGTGCCCGCCGTCGAAGAAGAAGCCCCGCGGCCGGAGACGCTGCGCTCCATTTGGGCCAAGAAGCACTCGGAGGAGGCGCAGGCGCTCGCCGTCATGCAGCCCAAGGACGAGCTGCGCTTCTCGATCACGCCGAGCGGAGACGCCTCCATGATGATCAAGCGGCGCGGGTCGGCGTCGTCCTTGCCCTCCAAGACGTCCGCGTCGAGTACCAGCGGTAGCAGCAGCCAAAAGACGCTGGTCGGGAGCGTCGACACCGCTGAGAAGAGCGAGACGCCGAGTCGTCAAAAGAACGACTCGACGACCAACTCGATGGCGTTGGCGTTGGCAAGCGACGAGACGATCGCGCTCCCGCCGCCGCCGTTCTCGCTGCAGTTCCAGAGCGTGTTCTACGGCTTCCACGCGAGCCACTCGCCGTCCCGAGCGCAGCTGCTGCAGCGCCTGCCGAACCTGCTCGACCTGGCCAAGGACGACCTCGTGCACACGTACCACGACGAGATCCAGGTGCTCAAGGAGAACTACAAGCGTCAGCGGCCGGAGAACCGCGTCAAGGTCGGGTACCTGTCGATCTCGTTCGAGAAGAAAAAGATGCTGCGCAGCGCCGAGTCGCGCGTCAAGGAGCCCACCGTCGTGGCCTCGCGTTGGTCCAAGCGCTGGTGCCGACTCGACGGCACGCTCTTCTCGTACTACTCGCACAAGCGCTCGCGCAAGTACCGCGACCTGATGGAGCTCACGCGGTGCGAAGTCATTGAGGTGACAAGCACGAGCGGCCCGGAGCTCGCGCGCTTCGCGTGGGGCAAGGGCGAGAGCGACAGCATCCGTATCGCGATCGTCAAGCCCAACGGTGAGGTGCTGGCGCTCCGCACCGAGAGCATCTATGAAGGCGAGGAGTGGCTCGAGTCGCTCACGGAGGCGAGCCGCGTGCGGCGCAGCTCGGACGCGTCGCCCGCGTTCGTGGCCGCCGGCGGCGCCACGCCGTGGGACAACACGATCGCGCAGCTGCGGCGCCGGAGCAGCAGCGGCGCGCCGGCGTTGGCGCGGAGGAGCTCGGCCAGCCAGGTCAGCAGCGGCCGCGGCGACCACGGCGAGGGCTCGGGCGACCGCTTGTTGGCGGCGGAGGACGGGCGGAGGAGCAGCGCGCAGCCGCCGACCAGCGGCCGAGCCAAGGCGGGCAGCGAGGGCGACATGGATGGCGGCCACGACGGCGCCGGGGGGAAGGAGGGGTCGCTCGTCGCGTGGGTCCAGGAGGACGTGCGCCACGCCGTCATCGCGGGGCTGCTGCTCGTGATCGTGTGGCTCGTCATGGCGCGGCACTCGGCGCGCATCATTGACGCCGGCGTCCACTAGAAGCCCAAGAGAGAGAGAGAGAGAGCGGCGGCATTGGACCAAGAGGGACGCGTGTGCACCTACCTAGCTGCCTACCAACCTACCGGCTGGCATCACTTCTCGACGGAAAGAAGAGCGACGGACGCCAGCAGCAGCGTGCAGTCTCATCCGCCATCCTCCTCGCCCCTCACCAACAAGTTGGCAGGCGCCATGTGGGTCAGTCAATGCAGACTTTCTTGTATTGGTACATCTACAGTAGCGTCGGGCTCTCTCGCCTTCCATCTACCCTACTGCTCAGTCGTAGAGCTGCCCACGCGCTTCGGTCAGGCCGCAGCAGGCGAGCACGTGATCGGCGGCGGCGCCTCCAGTCCACAGCTTGCTACCGGCACTAGGCGACCCGCTGCTTGTACCATGCGACGCCCACAGCGCGTCCGCTCGGAGCTTGGGCGACAGCCGCGGCGCGTGCGAGCGGCTGTGGGCGGCGCCCGAGGAGAAGCGTCTTCGCCAGAGCGACTGGTGCTCGCCACGGCCGACGCTGTCGGCGCCGTCCAGGTCCTCCAGGCTCTCGGAGAAGGCGAGCGCGCTCATCATGAGCACCTGGTGCTCGTGCACCACGGGCGAGTCCGGGTACGGCCCGTCGTCGAAGACCGCGGGCGGCGCCACGTAGCTCTGGTACGTGGACGCCGTGTACGTCGTCAGCTTGGCGAGTGCGGAGGGCTGGGGAGGAGTCTGGGGGAGCAGCAGCGCCTTGTCCATACTGCGCGGTACTTTGCGCCGGCGGTGCGCGTCGTCGTCGACGTCGGCGTCGAGGTCGGCGTCGCTCTCTATAGTACCGTCGCGAGGAGGGTACGTGGCCCCACGCGGTAGGCGCTGCTGCCGCGAGCGCATGCGGCTGCGCGCCCGGAAGCGCTCGATCTCGTCCGCGGTTGGCCCGTTGGGGCTCGAGCCAAAGACCGACTTGATGGCGGAGAAGAGCTGGGCGATCATGCTGATGCTGGAGCAGTGGCTGCGACCAACGGCGGGGGTTCGCGTGTGGCGTGGGCGCTGCCGGATGTCGGTCGTTGGGGGGCGAGGGAGGGCGTTCGTTTCCGTTCCGTTGGTCGGTGGAGGGTATTTATACAGCGGTGTTGCGATGGTGGGGGTGGCAGGGGGCGAGATTGAGACTGCAGTCGGGCTGTGAGAGACGAGAAGCTGATAGAGACGCAGGTGACAACGGCCACTACCGGACGCGCGCCGATTGAATCGCTCGCCACGAACGCGTCGCGTCGTCTCCCTCTACAGGCGACTAGAGTAGAGTAGGCGCCTCACTGGTAGGAGCTGTGGTTTGACAGACCGCGGCGCCCTTAACGCCCACGACCTGTCTGCATTGGCGCCTGTGAGCAGCGTTGATGGCGACGCCGGGAAGGAAACGGCGGCGCAGGCACCGCGCTGATTGGGCGGATGGGCCATGCAATGAGCGCGCGAAGCGGCGCGCCGTCACAGGCCGCAGTGTGAGACAATGACAACATACCGGTATTCACAATTAAACTTGATTTTGTAAGAAAGCAAAACCGGTAGGTGATTGGTGTACCTATCCCAAATACCGGTCTTGGCGGCGACTGTTCAACGAGCTTCAAGTTGCTACAATTGCTAGAGATTCTTTAGTGGAGAAGGCGCCTGCAGTTGATACACTGCCGCGTACATGACCCAAGAATTAACATACAGCGCAGGCTATACTTGACCGATGAGATCAGTGGATACGCGCGTGGGGCTGGTACAGCGCTGGCTGGCAGCGCATTGCTTGCTGGGATATATTGCGATAGAACGGTTCTGTACGGCCAGGCGAACTACGTCGACGATTCGAGTCCGCTCGATGGCAGGGCCCCAACACTGGAGCGACACAAGATGACTGTTGGCTTTGGAGCTGCTACAGTTCGAGTCTAGCTGCGAGTCCAAAAACAGACGCGACAAGGTCACTAGGTAGAGGAGGAGGATCCATACTATAAGCAGCACCGAAAAAGGCCTTACCAAGAAAAACCTGCATGATATAATATACGTTTATTAATGTTGTCTGATTTGTTCAGCTACATCCAATATTTACCTCAGCATGCACTTTTATACTCTAAATCAATTCTAATATTATGTTTTAGGCGAATCCATACGAAACGTCTGTGCGATAACCGCTTCCGAAGAAAGCTAAATATACCGCCGCCGCGTTGCACAGGAAGCGCCTCGCGCTCCCGCTCGTCAAAGTCCAAGTCGCCGCTCTGCTTCCGCCCCACCGCCAGCTCCCGCCCGCACGGCCAGCCCCCACCGCCCAAGGAAGATGAACAAGAACCCGTTCGACGTACGCTCCCGAGTCACGTGGTTGAAGCGCCGGTGGTGGGTGGGTGGCAGCAGCGCCTAAGTACTTCATTCTGTATGGATATGGACCGCAGGACCCGTCGGTGCTGCGCGTGTCGTCGCCCACGCCGCCGCCGCCCCTCGACCCGTCCCGAGTACGTCCTGCTACCGAGTCGGAGCGGCCTACTACTGTAGTATACAACTGACGGGTGGATGGATGGCTACGCAGCTCGCGCCGCCCTCCCAGACTGTGACGCCCATGGGCGCGGCCCCGCAGTTCAACCAGCCGATGAACGTGACGATGAGCAAGCCGGCCGGTCGCCAGAACCTCATGGACGAGATCGGCAACTCGTACGCAAAGCCAGTCCCCCATGTCGGGCGCTAGTGTAGTGTAGTTGGGAGCCGCCCCGCCTGACCGCCGCCTTGTGGGTTGATGCGACTGCGTTCGTTGCAGCATCAAGGCGACCAACAGCTCGACCATCATGCGCGTGATGCGCACCGTGAATCTGCTGCTGGCGACCGCCACGGTCGTCGCGGGCCTGCTCGCGTGGATCATGGGCTACGTCACGAGCTTCCAGAAGGTCATCGCCGGCAGCTACGTCATGTACGCTCGCACCCATCCGTCCCATGGATGTTTTGCTTTGCTGGTCCTTTGTTGGGCGTGTTGACTGCATAGTATAGCTGACTGACTGTATGGGGCTGACGGCTGCAGCATGTTTGGGGCGCTCTTGCTGCTGTTTGAGCTCCGCACGGAGAAGATCGACCTGGTGCTGCGCGCCAACTTTGGCTTCATGTACGACAACCGCACGCGCACCGCCTTCCTCGTCTTGTAAGTCGCTTGGTCTCTCTCTCTCTGTCCGTGGCCGGGGGTCTGGGGAATGGAATGCGCGTGGCTGACTAGTTACGTTGCTCTGGACGCAGCATCGCGATCTGGCCGCTGTCCATGGGCAACTTCTGGCTCACGATCCTGGACGCCGTGCTGCTCTTCATCAACGCCTTCTTCAACTACTTTGTCATCTCCCAGGTGCGGCACCGTCGACCCTAATAGTCCATTGGAGGTGTTGAAACGGTGACTAACTTGGTACTCATGGACACTACTGCACAGCACCCTGGCTTCTCGCAGAACCCGAGCGTGTACAACGTGACCGAGGTGCGCGTGGTCGGCGGCCACGGCAACGACGACGCGTTCCACAACAATACGTTCGACAACCACGGATACGTCCCCACCCCGCAGACCTAGACCCAAGGCCTGCCTCGGACGACCAGGAGAGAAGTGCAAGTACCATGACGCACCTAGGAGAGAGAGACCATTTCATTTAAGCAGCAACAAAGCAACTTCCACAACAGCTACAGTAAGTACCGCAGTTATTATAATAGTCTCACTCGGAATAATATGTAGCACCCCCAATATTTGTTCACATCAATTAGTGTGAGACTATAATTGTACGGACTAGATATAGTGAACTAGAACATTGTCAGTTGCGGAATGAAAATGGCACAAAAGGCAACTTGTTAGATCACAGGCACGTTTGTATTGCAGCACACATCCTTCACTCAGCTACGCTCTACTCTTCCTTGTCATCAAACTCGTTTGGGTACTTCTTGAGGATCTTGAAGGAATAACGAGCACACCAAGAGCGTAATATGCAGCAGTCTGTTGATGTTGCGGGAAATTCCAGACCGACCCTACCTTCCTACAAATGCATAGCAGCCTCACGAGGCGCTCAGGTCGAGGAGGCGCACCGCTTCACACGACCTTTCGCTACGTAACCACTCTACCTGTGGAGCGGCCTAGAGTGGGGCCCACACTCCTATCTGGTCCAGTACGACCATATTCCAACACTCCCCCCTCGAAGGTCACTTTGACAGTGGCAACTGTACTGTATAGCTAACTAAACGAGCGGCGCCCGCTTCGCGGGCGCTGTGGCGAGAGATAGCCACAGGTGGGTGAAATGGGCACTCAAATATGTATTCAAGATTCTTATGCGTGGCCTAAGCTCCCAAAAATGCAAAGCGCCGAGCCTAACCGTAGAAGATCTGGCGGTACACAATGTTCTTCGTGTACAATCCGTCGCGCTCGTCATCGTCACCGTCGTCAGGAGCCAAAATCTTGATCGTCTTTCGCGAAGCCACACGCGACAGCGCCACGTACAGCTGGCCGTGAGAGAACACTGGAGTCCGAAGGTAGAGCCCCAAGTGGTGGATCGACTGCCCTTGAGCCTTGTTGATCGTCAACGTAAACGATGGCACCACCGGGAACTGCTTGCGGCGGAGCTGGAACGGGAAGTCCCTGTCGTCGTCGTCCGAGATGAAGATGATGCGCGGAATGAAGACTCGTTGTGTAACGGGGTTACACGTGGCGCACAAGGGGTACGCCACAAGCACGCTGTAAATAGTCGTATTTATACGTAAATACGGCGTGCTTGCATGTGGTGTAGAACACACCACACGAGGATGGTTTCTACCTGACTAGTGTGACCTACATTAGTCTTTGCCTATTTTTGGACAGCCTAGCATTGACTGGTCCTCGTTCTTTCAGTCTTTCCATTGGTGGGAAAGTCCGGCCTTTCCACCAATCAACGTGCACGGATGCACGTCGGGCTCTCACGTCCAGCCATGAGAGCCTGTCACAGTTTATATTCAGTTTTCAGAGGTTAGAAACCATGGCGCCCGTCTTGCGGGCGCCTTAACACCTTTCAATTCAGTTCTCAATTTTCCCTCAAAGACAGAGTTTAGTTATTTGTATATTCTATTCGACATTTCGAATAGATTTTATATTTAACTTACGCTTCCTATAGTCAGCGCCAGTGTGAGCCACTGTAACCGAGCCCGGTTACACCTTTTATATAGGCTGGGCTGAACCATAACCAATATTATCTGTTGAAACGGACGTGCAATTATATGTACACCGGTGTTAACCAATAAGGTTTGTTGAATAGCCAGTTATTTTTTGTTAGAGCGACAGATAAGCTCGGCTTTTTCATTGGTGTTGCCAACCCCAATATACAAAAAAAAAAAAGATGAAGGACATGCAAAACAAAAATGGCCTCCGGCGCGCTGCATAATTGTCTGTGGTCTTGGTATGGTCTTGGAGTCATCCTGAGGGGCTTCTTACCGCACGACCCCACTTTAAACCCCTATCTCAATAAGCCAATCACTTTCCCACAGTCACGGCATAGCCGGAGCGGTATTCATTTGCCGAAACGGCATGTTGACAACTCAAGGGGCGGGTGGCCGTGCCAGTATATCACCTTGGTGTGATATCCTTTGCTGAATCACCAAAATGCTCAATTATTAAATTAAATTGGCCACTAAGGGAAATTATGGTAGTCCGTAAACTGTATCCATAATTGCAGTTCGGCTCCCACTACACCATTTCGTATTCGTTCGGAGCGTTTGCCACATTCAATACGGCGCAGTAGAAAAAAGCGTCGCTGTATAGTGTATACCAGAGTGATTGCCCGAGTGATGGTCTCTCGGCAATCTCACTTTCAATTCGGGCGCCGTGG
>JAADXZ010000531.1:0-18860 GCA_023338055.1 Phytopythium mirpurense | reverse complement strand
AGCCGGGTGTAAGCAACCACAAGCTGGCGCCATACGGGCACTTCATTACGCTTGGCCCGCTTGCCTATCCGGTCCGGGGATTGATCCCTGGACCTTCCGGATCTGAGCCGTGGTTATAACCACTCGAGCACCAGACTCGGTGCTGCCACCGCACAGACCGACGCATTGTGGTCAACGCCATACTCCAGCAAGACATTGCAGCACCAGCGTGCAGGCCGCAGGACCCATCGCGCTTCGACACACAGCCGATTTTGTTCGGTTGGACTCATAATGCATTGTAAATCACATCACATCACATCACAGTAGCAATGACCGGGGACTAACTAAAACAAGCATCTGGAGGCTCGCTTGTTCTTAAAACACCGCCGATTGTTTTACAGTAGTAATTGTAGATTGTTATCGGTTGAAGTGGAGAACAACACTTGTCTAGAAATCCAGTAATTTACGATGTACGCGATAAATTATGGATAGACTGATTCAGTGACATCAGGGGATTTGTTCGTTTTTCAATTATGGGTATTGTAGGTACAGAAAATGTGACATATGTCGGTATTATAATATAGCCGCGCGTTAGACTGATTGCAGTAGTACCCACAATATTATTGTTGGTACTACTGCAATGAGTCTAACACGCGGCTCCCATACGCAGTCCACAGCACGCGGGCGGGCCTTCCCGCATCCTCCAAACCAACAAGCAGCCAACCACCAACCGTTCCTACCCAATGCGCAATGAGCAACACCACATACATTGTCATCGGCATCTGCGCGCTCATCGTGGTGCTGGTCTTCATTGGCGCCTTCGTCGTGCGCTACCGCCGTCGCCACGAGGCGCAGCCGCAACTGCCCACCACGCAGGCGGCCGGCCGACGTCCAACCGGCGACAACGACCAGGCCTGGGCCTACGGCGTTCCGCTCGTTGCGGCGACCTAAGAAGAATGCGCATTCTCAGCCGTGCACGAGCGTTTCCAGGCCATGCGTGATGACCAGCGAGGCAGCGGCCGCCTCCGAGCGGCTCGCTGCAGGCACTGGAAGGGGAGACACAGCAGCGTGTACGATGCCTTGAAAGTGCTTTCCAGAGCGCTCGCTATTGTCAATGAATACAATAATTGCCAACCTTTTGACAGGCATCCACAAAATGACCTACAGCTTCAACATGAGTCGCTAGATGTCACTGTCGCGCATTAATGACTAAGCGCTCTATTCGGCTGGCCGCCTCCTCTCACCATCATCAAGGCCGCATAGAAAACACCAGTGAAAAGTGGCGAGTTGGCACGCGCCATCCTCCATCTTTCGACTGCGCTCACTTCGCGATCTGCGTCCCAGTCTGCACCAGCTTTCGCCCGCCGCCCGCCCTCCTCGTACCCACTACTACCATGAGCTCCGCGCTGCACTCGAGCCTGCACCACCCGGCGCAGCGCGCGTGGAGCGAGCCGCACTTCCACCCGTCGCAGCTCATGTACCCGCTGTTTGTGACGCCGCGCGACGAGGACCGCGCCATCCGCGGGCTCGAGCCGGAGCGCCAGTGGGGTCGGCAGGCGGACGGCAGCTTCTCGACGCTCGTGGCGCACCTGCGCGCGCTGCAGGCCAAGGGCCTGACGTCCGTGATGCTCTTCGGCGTCGTGGAGACCAAGGACGCGCGCGGCTGCATGGCGGACACGGCCGACACGCCCGTCATCCAGTGCACGCAGGTGCTGCGCAAGGAGCTGCCCGAGCTGCTCGTCGCCTGCGACGTGTGCATGTGCGAGTACACGGACCACGGGCACTGCGGTGTGCTGCGCGACGTGGACGGCGAGCAGGCGATCGACAACGTGCCGACGGTCGACCGCCTCGCGCACATCGCGCTGGCCTACGCCAAGGCCGGCGCGCACATGGTGTGCCCGTCCGACATGATGGACGGCCGCATCGGCCGCATCCGCGAGCTGCTGGACCAGAACGCGTTCCCGCACGTGTCCATCATGGCCTACACGTCCAAGAAGGCGTCCGTCATGTACGCGCCGTTCCGCGACGCCGTCGAGTCGACCTTCAAGGGCGACCGCAAGCGCTACCAGCACCCCGTGGGCAGCACGAGCCACGCCGAGCTGGCCTTCGAGCGCGACGTGCGCGAGGGCGCCGACTCGGTCATCGTCAAGCCGTCGCTCTTCTACGCGGACATTGTCGCGCGCTTCGCCGCCAAGCAGACGCTGCCCGTCGCGTGCTACGTCGTCTCGGGCGAGTACAAGATGCTCATGGACTACGGCACGTCCACCGACTCGCTCGAGAGCGTCGTGCGCGAGGCGCACCTGAGCCTCCTGCGCGCGGGCGCCAGCATCCTCATCACGTACTACTCGCCCTACATCCTCGACCGCTGGACCAAGTGGTAAAAGGCACTGCCTACTAGTTCCAGGAGCCAGGCAGGCACGTACGTACGTACGTGCCAGTAGGGCGCTCGCTGCGCACATTCATTCCATTGGCCTTGAAGCCGGTGTTTCCTCCTATTCACAGGAATATTCGTGAGGATTTACTCCATTTTCTTCCAATCAAGCATGCGCTACAGTTCATTTAAAACCAATCAAACATCGCATGTACATTATTTACAACCAATCGAATCCCGTCTTCTTGTTTGATTGACAAGTCGACTCGAATCCTCCCCCCCCTCTCCTCTAATCACCAGTGATAAAGACGTACCCTACATACCTATCGACGACACCAAGCGCGGAGGACCGAGCAATCTATCGCGATGGTGGAGGCAGCGGCGCTGGCGGACAAGATCGCGGCCACGGGCGCCGCGATCCGCGAGCTCAAGGCGGCCAAGGACCCGCAGAACGCGGAGCAAGTGGCGGCGCTGGTGGCGGAGCTGCTGGCGCTCAAGACGCAGTACAAGGAGGCGACGGGCGCGGACTGGGCGCCGGCGGCGGCGGCCGGCAAGAAGGCCAAGCCGGCGGACGCAAAGGCGTCGGACGCGTCTGCGTCTGCGTCTGCTGCCGGCGGCAAGTCGAAGAACCAGCTCAAGAAGGAGAAGAAGCTGGCGGAGGCCAAGAGCAAGCAGGCGGGCAAACAGAAGCAGCAGCAGCAGAAGCAACAGCAGAAGCAACAGCAGAAGCCGTCGGAGAGCGCCAAGCCCGCCGAGAGCGCGCCCGTGCCGTCGGACACGGAGCTGCTGCTGCGCCAGGTGGCCTTCCAGCGGCAGGTGCAGAGCTCGGGCGGCGGCGACGGCCAGGTGGTGACGCCCTGGGACGTGGAGGCGGAGAACGGCGTCGACTATGACAAGCTCATCGACACGTTCGGCTGCAGCAAGATCCCTCCCGAGCTGATCGAGCGCATGGAGCGCCTGACGGGCCAGCGCGCGCACCGGTACCTGCGCCGCGGGTACTTTTTCTCGCATCGCGACCTGGACGTGGTGCTGGACGCGTACGAGAAGGGCGAGAAGTTCTTTCTGTACACTGGCCGCGGGCCGTCGTCGGGCAGCATGCACATGGGCCACATGATCCCGTTCACGTTCACGGCGTGGCTGCAGCGCGTGTTCGACGTGCCGCTCGTGATCCAGCTGACGAACGACGAGAAGTTTCTGTTCAAGGACCAGACGCTCGAGGAGAGCCGCGTGATGGCGTGGGAGAACGCCAAGGACATCATTGCGTGCGGCTTTGACGTCAAGAAAACGTTCATCTTCGCCGACACGGACTACATCAAGGAGATGTACCCGCAGATCCTCAAGGTACAGAAGTGCGTCACGTACAACCAGGTGCGCGGCATCTTTGGCTTCACGGGCTCAGACAACATCGGCAAGTCGGCCTTCCCGGCCGTGCAGGCCGTGCCCTCGTTCTCGGAGACCTTCCCGGTTGTGCTCGGCGGCCGCTCGGCGCTGCGCTGCCTCATCCCGCACGCCATCGACCAGGACCCGTACTTCCGCATGACGCGCGACGTGGCGCACCGCATCGGCTACCTCAAGCCGTCGTCGATCCACTCCAAGTTCTTCCCGGCGCTGCAGGGCAGCTCGACCAAGATGAGCGCCAGCAAGGCGAGCACGACCATCTACATCAGCGACTCGGCCGAGGAGATTGCCACCAAGATCAAGAAGTACGCCTTCAGGTACGCCACCCCCTCCCGCCTCTTGCTGGTGGATACGTGACGTGCACGTAGTGGGTACGCTACTGGCATGTCTGACCCGAGCGCTGTGTTTGCGTCTTGGACAACTCGTAGCGGCGGCGGTGAGACCAAGGCGGATCACGAAAAGTACGGCGCCAACCTGGAGGTGGACATCCCGTACCAGTACCTGGCCTTCATGCTGGAGGACGACGAGGAGCTGGCACGCATCGGGCGTGAGTACGGCAGCGGCCGCATCATGTCGGGCGAGGTCAAGCAGAAGCTCATCGACGTCATGACGGCCTTCACGGCCGACATGCAGGCGCGCCGCGCCGCCATCTCGGACGAGCTCGTGCACGAGTTCATGCGCGTGCGCGCGCTAGAGTTCTAGACGCCGGTCGGTGCTGCCTCAAGGCGGACGGCTGGGCTGGGGAATGCGTAACGCACCGGTGCTTGGAGCTGCGACGGACGCTGGTGTGAGTTTCTGGGCGTTTTGTCGATTTACTGGTTTTTGTGGTGGTTTGTGCTCTACTTCCTACTCTACTGGCACTCAGAAACTCAGACACGGCGGACGCAACACGTACAAAACGCACACGAGGTGTGCTGGTTGGGTGGGGATCAAGAAAATGCGTCAGAGGCTGCAGGTGTTGCGACTGGGAGCGGGCGAAAGACATCCGGCTGAAGCTGCTGTGAGTGATCTATCGCTTTTCGTGCTCGCTTCAACTGGTTTCAAAGTCCAGGCGCTGGGCCACACACGCCTCCAGCGAGGCGCCAGACATGAGGTTCTGGTAGAGCGCGTACCACGCCTGGACCACCTGTACGCGTACAATGCCGCATTAGACGAATCAGACTGGAACCATGAAGGTGCGGCCCGGACAAGGCAGTGTCACGAACCTCGCTCATGCGGAAGCAGTTGCCGATGTTGCGGCCTCGTTTGATGGGGTCGACGATGTACGGCGTCACGGCGGAGCAGGGCTCGGAGACCACCTTGTCGGCGGGTAGCGAGAAGTACTCTCTGGCCCCGTGGAGAAAGAATCACCTCTCGATTAGAGAAATGAGTACCGTTACATTATCGACACGACCGTTCCGATCAACGTACCCGCCCTTGTTGATCGAGATCCCGTAGCGACGGTAATCGAACGCGATGTACGTCTCCAAGAAAAGCAGCAGCAGATTGCCAATGCCAGTGCGCCACGTGATGCAGTTTCCGCGTGAAAACGTGTAGCACCACGTCGCCTTCAGGCCAGCGCTAGCAATGCTCGGTGCCGAGACGGCATTGACACCAGAGTCGTACGGAGGAGACCCGTCCGACCAACTTCGATAGCGCAGGCGATCAATCTTGCGCGCCATCGAACCGTCGAATGATTTGAAATGCTCGTCGCCGCAGGCCTGGGCGCGTGTGTAAGCAGACGGAAATGAGTCGGCAAAGCTAGCGACATTTCCAACCCTTGTTCGCCGACCATACCTGCAGAAAGCGGATCACCAGGATAACGAGGGCGTAGGAAGAAAGCCCGCCCGTGAACGCGCAGTTCAAATCTGGTGAATAACAACCTGTCAGCGATATTATCAAAGCGAGTAACGTTTGCAGCTCAAACGTACCATGGGAGTGGAGATGACACTTCAGAACCATCACCAGTGGTCGAAGGGCCGGCATTTCGGCTTGGCACGAGTAAATAAGGTCGCGCGCACTCAAGCCGGAATGGCCTGGGGAATGACCGCACGTCAAATCCAGAAGCACCTCGACGTTTGAGGCCACGGACAGGAACGTAATCTTGAGAACGGGGATCTTGGCGCTGCCGAGGAAGTCCACTCGCTTCGCCCACGGCTGAACTTGTACCAATTCTTCAAGCTCCTTCAGGATCTTGAACGGCGATTCTCCGGAGAGAGACTTTGACAGCAGCACACAATCGATATCGCTCACCGGCAGCGCCAAACGGGTATAGTTCGACCCGTAAACATCGATAATGGCGTCTGCCCAGCGTGATGCTACCGCAACACGAAGCGCAGTGACAGCTTCAAGTTGAATAGGCTCAATCGCAGCTAGCCCAGCATCGAGACACGACAGAAGAGCTTCCGCGTGAATGCTGAGGTTGCTGCAAGTTGAAACAAGAAATATGGCGGTTACCAAAAAGGTCACGTGAGAAGACTACGATGTGACATATGGTACCTGTAGAGCGCGTCTTCGAGGCCGGTTGCTGGGCACGAGGTGCGCGATGGCTGCACTCGAGGCTGCGTATAGTTGGGAGATCGCGGCGGCAAGCACCGGCACTCACTTCCATGCTGCACGTTGTCCGTGCGATGAAGCTGGCATTCGCGGCGCTCAGCAGGGTCACTATGGCGACGGCCATGGCTTGTCCAATCGCGCCGATGAGCGAGCTTGTGTCGATGTGGGTTCTGCTTGACATCTTCGCCCAGCAGTGCGTTCGCATTTAACGATTCCTGGTGCTGATCGTGATACCCAGCAGCAAGCGAGCCAGTCCCATCACGAGCAGCGTTACGCTTCAGCACTGCATCTTTGAAAAGCAGCTTCTTGCTCGGAGACAGCGGGCTTGCTGGTCGAGGCGTCGCGCGGGTGCCTGGTAGGTCCATGTCGGCACCAGCACCGTGATATTCGCGGTATGTGGGCAATGCTGGGAACAGCAGCTCTTGGTTGCTGTTTCCAGTCACCCAAAGAAATGTGTTTAGCGAACGTCAACGTGAATACTTGGCAGTGGACGATATCGCGGACACGAGCACTCACAAAGGGGCGTTCATCAAGGAGACGAGCTCGGAGTAGCGCGATGGCGACGCGCACATTTGCATGGGAACTGCCATCACAACCGAAGAAGGCTTGGCGTACCCGCCGCCGTATTTTCGGTACGCTGGGCTGTTCGGACACCATGAGAAGAATGACAAGTTAGTATCGGCAACGGCAGCACCCCCCCACATAGAGCACCATGCCATTGTACCTGGGGAATATCGGCGCATTCTTGCTGTGCGAGAACCTGCACTTGTTGCCATACCCACACGTGCCTTTCGTGAGGAACTGGATACACCCGGCCGACGACTGCTTGAACTTCCTGTAGTGTTTCATGTCCGCCGACTGGCCCGACATCGAGCGCGCCTTTCCGTATCGTCGCAAGCTGTCCTCCGCGCCGTTCAACGGCGTCTGCGCCTGGTACAGGTGATAGCGCGGCGTGCCTTCGACCGCACCGTCGGCCTGGTCACCGCCAGTCGCTCCAGGCTTCGCCTCGGGAACCGCGTCACTGGTCGTACGCATGGTCGCATTGTGACTGTCGTCGCTCATAGCGTCTCTTCTTGTCGACGGTGCGCGTCCAATGTGGAAACGGGCTGTTCCTCGGACGCGCGGCTTGGAGAATGGTCGCTTCCGTCTTCACTTGCTGCCGCGAAATGGCTCGGAAAAGACGCCTGGGTCGCCGCCTATCGCACACGGAACGAGACGCAAATGGACTTTCCCGTGGGTAAGCACCGTTGGAGCGTTGAGCGCGGATGCGACAGCCGCCGACGGCGTCGGCCTCGCAGCACGTGAGGGCGTCCGACGCACCTTGGTCCACGGACGTCTCACGATGAGGAAAAGCGCAGCGGCGATCGGTTGGGCGACGGACGCGCCTCGAGACGCGGGACTTGCCGACTTGGCGGCGGCCTGGCGCGATGGAAAGTGATACCTTTCTTCCGAAGTAGTTGCCGCAATTGTCTCTGTGGTTTGCGACCCACGGGTTCACGATATGACCCATTTTGTTGACCTACCCGTTTAAATTACATTTACAAAGTGAAAAAGACCTGACCCGTCAGAACTAACAGGTCGGTCCGCGGGTTTACAACGTTGAAGTGAAGCAACAATCGGTTTGTGGGATTGGACCGTGGTCGTCGTTATGAAGAGCAAGCGCTACATGTTGCCTGCCCGGTACTCCTCGAGCTTCTCGAGCGTGCCCGACTCGAGGAACTCGTCGATCTTGGCGGCTGACGACTTGCCTATACCCTTGAGCTTGAGCGCCTGCTTGCCGGACGAGATGGCGTCCTCGCAGTCGCGGATGGCCTTGGCCACCTTGGACCATGTACCGCCCTTGAACTTCTCGCCGCGCTTGAACTCGAACCCGGACAGCTCGGCGAACGCGTCAGCCAGCGCTTGGTTCGCTTCGCACACAGCCTCCGGCTTCTTCTTCTGCTTCTTCGCCTTGGGCTCGTCGTCGCCGTCGTCTTCATCCTCGGCCTCCTCGTCATCCTCTTTCTTCGCCTTGCTGCCCTTCTTGGTCGTCTTCACCGCCTTTGTACCCTTCTCCGCCTTGACATCCGCCGCCTTGCGCTTCTTGGACGGCGTACTCTCCTTTTTCCCAAACTTCTTGACCATTTCCTGGTTGGAAAGGGGCCACGAGAGTCAGTTTGCTACCGCGAATGCCCAAACTGCCCAATGCTGGACGAACCGCCAGCGCCTTGTCCATTTGAAACTCTCCCTGCAATCGTTCGCCGCAACACATCCGCATGAGTGGCGCTTGGGGGGAAAACATACAACGCGGAATGATCATGCTGCGTACGCCCTCCTTTGTCGCGTTCAGCATCGTTCCCGCCTCAACGGCCGCATTGATCGGGTCCTGCTCGGCGAGAACGAGGTAGACGAGGAGTTACATCAGCGCGAATACGCACGTCGGGTGGTCCATCCACGCGTGTGACGCACCGTCGGGACTTTGACGCCATCCTTGGCGCACAGCGCCAGCAGCTCCTTGGCCGCCTTCTTGCTCTTCTCGCGGCTGCTGCTCATGCCGCTACTCCGTGTTTTCCGCGCCAAGTTCGAACCCGTTGCCGCGCTTTCACTTGGCCAAGTGGAGCCGTTACATTTGCCTAGTATAACGCATTTTCTTGGCGGTATGACTTACCGAAGGCAAATCCGGCATACATGTTTACCGATGGAAAACCGGTTTTGGGGTACGAAAAGCCACTGAACAGCCGCCAGCAGCTCCGCTTCAACCACGCGACATCGACACATTCCATGCCGACCTGGTGCCACGTGGTTGAAGCGGAGCTGGTGGCGGTTGTTCACTTGGCACGCCCTGCCCGCCAAAGGTAATTACCATTTATGGAAGTGGTGGGGGTCACATCCTCGTGATGCAAAGTGGGCCTCACGAAGCGATGTGGCCCTACAACTCGACGCACCAGTGCAACTACCAGATCCATGCCAATGAAGCGCCAAGCAAGGTCGCATGGAATTCGTGCCGGGTATCTGCCAACACGCTAGCGTTCGTTTGGTGGTGGGACCACCACGAACTCTACTTAATACTGTACAGTCGGCGACTCCACTTCAGGTGCTTCAATGGAGTCCATTGAATGGACCCCTTCCCTTCAATCTCGATCTGCCGTCCTCTCACAACGTTTGAGTCACCCAGTTGATGCGCGCAGAAACGCCGAACGTTCGCGCCATCTTCCCAGGTGACCGCTCCCATTTTCCGCGGCTGCACCAATGCTAAAAAAACCTCGTCTCCAAACTTCGATAGGTTTGCAAAGTATACATTCTGCAAGTCTAACACTAATAAAACCTTCCCCCGTCCCTTCGCCGCCAATGGTGGTGGGGAGTTTTTTTCGCACCACACCTCTCGGCCCTGATTTTTCCTCCTTGGCGCCTTGCCACCGCTCAAACTTGAAATTTGTATGATCAAAACGAGGCTGTGCGGTATTCACTTGGCATTTGTATACTCGCACGGCATTCCTCGAAAGCGGCGCGATCGCCGCCGCCGCCCGCGTCGCAGCTGCGAGAAGAGAAAAAGCGGCGAACCCCCGAGGAGCGCGCGCAACGCGGGCCGAATAAGATCCGTCCGAGTGCTGGGCGCCTTCTTTCCGTGGCGCGCACTTTGCCTTTTGGTTCCTGGACGGCGCACCCGGCTTCGTCGAACGCTCCGCGTCTCTGTGGTGGCCGATCCGTATCCGCCACCGCTGCCTTTGACTAGCATCCTCGGCCATCTGCGCAGCGTGGCGCGGTCAGCGACTGCCCGGCCGGATCCGCTGGATTGACGCGCGGCACTGCGCGATTGATTCCCTGCGCGCTCCGGTCCGCGGACGCGCTTGCTCGAGCCAAGGCCGCTGCCGCCCCGCTGCACCAGACATCCATGCTCATGACCGAGGCGTACCCCCCTGGCGCGCTCTCGGGCTCTGCAACCTCCGCGATGATGGAGAGCGACAGCGACAACTTCAGCGAGAGGGTGCGTGATTACCGACGTGGCGATTCGGCCGCCGCCGGTGGCTGCTCGGACCGTTCCGTCAAGTCTCCGGGGCGTGAGGAGCGGCAGGACTGACCGTTTCAATGCGGGATGCGTCTCTGTGTCTGTCGATATGTGACGTGTGCGCAGCTTCGCTTGAAGATCCAGCCGCAGCCGCCAAAGTTCCCGTTCCGCGACCACCCGTTCGACATCACCGTGTACCTGGTCGACTCGGCGGACCACCTCAAGTCGGGGTACGCTCCCGCTCCGGCTCGTTAGACGCATGGCTCCATTGCTCCAGTTGGCTAACACGTCGCGTCCGACCACTGATGGCGCTCCAGGATCACGGTGCCGCTCAACGTGGAGCTGTACTCGGCCGAGAAGATGCTGCCGGTGGAGAAGCCCATCATGCACATTGACCCGGCCACCAAGCCCGTCATGAACGGCGACGGCATCTGCAAGCTGCGCATCCGCATCGGCGAGTGCTCCATGGCGCTTGGGAACCGCAAGTTCGTCATCCACATTGCTGCGGCTCCCAACAAAGGTCCGCGCTGGTGCTCGACTGTTGCGCCACTGCAGTCATTAGCGCATGCATGCTAACTTTGGACACGCTGGCTGTGCCCCCACAGAGTTCAACGTGGTGCCAGCCGTGACGACCGAGATGACGGTCATCCAGCACCGCCTGCTCATCCAGGAGAAGCTGCCGGAGCTATGGTACAAGGACGAAGGCGGCCGCGACAAGTGCATGACGCTCCCCATCCACCTGGTCAACGAGAAGGGCGACCGCGTGGGCAACCGCCCCGTGCCGCTCCGGGTCACGCTGCTCTACGAGAACGAGCACCCTGTGCTCAAGCAGGACATTTTGAAGATGTCGCCCGACTGCCAGCGGACGATCGACTCGTCGGGCAAGGCCTTGCTCAAGCTGCGCATCGAGGACGTGTCCAAGAACCACCAGGGCCAGGCGTTCCGCCTCAAGGTCGAGGCCGACACTGCGCAGTCGCCCATGAATTTTGACGTCGCGTTCGACCTCAGCTCGACCATCTCGGTGCGCTCCAAGCGCAACAAGCGGCGGCCGCACAAGAGCCTGCCGGCGCAGGTCACGCATCACGTCCTCACGGGCGTGACCGCCCCTGGGTCGACGACTTCGTCGCCGGCGTCCAACGGCGAGAACGACCTTACGTTTGGCTCGACGTTTGCCGCGGAAGAACGACGCAAGCGGATGCGCACGGGGGACCTCACGTCGCCCATGGGCTCCGTCAGCAGCCCGCACGGGAGCAACCCGCTCACGGGCGCCATGGAGAGCGTGCTTGGATGGACCGGCGCGGTTGTGAACGGTCTGCACCAGCTCGAGTGGCAGACGGTCGGCTACGAGAGCAAGAGCGACGGCACGGCCGACCCGGACCGGCCGATCTACCGCTGCCCCGCCTGCTGGCGGTATAAGGACGTCATGACGTACGAGACTGCCCAGCACGACACCAAGTGCCTGATCGCGAACCTGCTGCTCACGTACGCGACCGACACGATGGGCCACCTCGACTACGTGCTCAAGTCGATCGAGCGGTTCCCTGCGCTCATGGCCAGCGCCCAGCAGGCGTCTGCGGAAAAGGCGGCCAAGCAGTTTGCCGCCGCCAATAGCGGCATGCACGGTGCGAACGCCGGGGGTGCGTCCCTCGTGAGCCCGAACGGTGGGCCTGGGCCGATGAGCGCCGCGAACCCGCTGAGCGCGGACCCGTCCGGCAACGCGGCCTCCCTCATGGCGCCCACCATGATGATGAGCTCGACGGGCATGGGCCAGCCGGGGGTGAACCAGTTTTCTGTCTCGAGCGCGCAGGGAACGGTCATGGCGACGGCGACGGCGACGCCCGTGAATATGAACCTCAACGCCATGGAGGGTCCGCCGGGCCTGTTCCGCAACAACTCGGGCGGGCTGACGGAGTTTATGCGGCAGCTGGACGAGCAGGAGGGCCAAGACGGCATCTTCTACCCCAACATGAACGGCGCGCCGCCGAATCCGAGCTCGCAGATCGCGGACGCGATCGAGATGCAGGTGTACTATGTGGTGGCGCGCATGGTGACGGTGGACGCGAGCAACGCGATCGGCTTCCCGGCGTTCGACGCGGCCACGAACCTGCTCGGGTTCTACCAGGAGGGGCGCGACAGCACGACGACCGAGGTGGTGTTTGTGCCCGTGAGCGACATCCCGGCCATCTCGCAAGGCGAGATCGTGGAGACGCAGCGCCTGCTGCGCTCGGAGATGAAGGACAACAGCAGCGCCGTGTTCACGCTGCCGCGCTGCAACAACAACCTGGTCAAGCTCAAGGAGGACGTCATCCTGTTCCACTGGAACGTCAAGGACCGCGCGGCCACCGCCAAGTGGTGAGCGCTCGCGGGTTGCAGGCGACGGAAGATGAGACGGAGGAGGAGGGAGGAGGGGCGTTGGCGGGAACAGGTCGGAGTATTTATTGTTTTTCTAGTGGCAGTAGTGCATGAGGCTCCCGCCCGCCGCCCGCCCCGCCCAAGCGAGGTGTATAACAACCGACAAGTACGGACAAGGAAGGACCGCAAGCTGACCCAAGTGACAACTAATCAAGAACCCGATGCGACCATGTAAGTGTCCTGCTGGGAGTATTCGGTTATGGCAGACAACGCCGTGGCGATCGTCCTCTCTGCCGTGACAGCCCCAGCTCAGCGCCGGACGCTGTCGCGCTCCACGAGCGGCCGCGCAAAGCCCAAGACCAGCGGCCGCTTCTGACGCGCCAGCCAGCGCATCGACTCGTCAAAGCTGCGCGCCGACGACAGCGCCGCCGCGTTCACCGCCACGAGCTCGTCGCCCCTGGCAACGAGCTCCGTCTTGGCCGCGTGGCCTCGCGGCGCGACGCGCTTGACGAACACGACGGCTTGTCCGTTGCGGTCCGCGTCCAGGTACGAGGCGAACGTGAGGCCCAGCGCCGACCCCGACGGCCACAGGAGGTTGTAGCAGTAGTGCGTCGTCGTCACCGGCGAGACATTGGCGAGCTCGCTGGGCAGCCGCGGCGGCGCCTCCTCGTCGTCCGAGTCGATCAGCTCGGCCCACCAGCGCGTGGGGCTCGAGCTTGAGCGACCGCCATCGAGCGTTCGACGGGGCGGGGGGCGGTAGAAGCGGAGGACTGCCGGCTTGGCCGCCGACGCTACCAGATCGCGCAGTACTGCTTCCTCCAGACCGGTCGTCGCGGCTCCGTTGATCGACAAGAGCCAGTCGCCCATGGGACTCCCGGGAAACTGCAGGCGGCAGCTGCTCTGGACGACGCGGACCACTGGCACTTGGCGCAACGACGAGTCCGACAGCCTGCTCTCACCGTCTGGCGGTTGGAAGCGCGGCTTCTGAGGCTCGAGCGACAGCCCCAGGCCGAGACGCGGCTCGTTCCACGTCACGAGGTAGCAGTCGTCGCTGTCGAGCGCGCGGCGGCAAACTGGAGACTCAAGATCCGAGTTGCTGCCCACTAAACGGCAGGGCGCCACGCTCGCCAAGATGGCGTCCGTCGCCGCGGTCTCCACCATCTCGAGCGGTGCGCGCGGAGATGTCGACGGTGAAGCGAACGTCAGCGAGCCGCTACTCGAGTCCAAGTCGCTGTCGCTGTCGCTGTCACAGAGCGAGCCCGGCGGCTTGGGCGCCTTGAACACCAGCAGCGCTGGCTTCTGCAGCTTCGAGAGCTCCGACTGCCACTCGTCCATGCGCGTGCCGACCAGTTTCTGGCCGTTGACAGAGTGGAGCAAGTACCCGTGGTGGACTCGCTCCAGGCCGCGGGACGTGCCCCTACCGGTCAGCCGATTCACCACCGGGAGGCCCGAGAGCAGGTCGGGCACGAGTGTCAAGCCGAGCGGCCCCTCTTTCCAGACGATCAGCACGTCGCTGGTCACTTCCACGTCCGATGCGGCGATCGGTCGCCAAGCTGGAGCGCGCGTGTCCAGCTCAAGGCTCAAACTCGCAGCCTGACTCGGGCCGGCGACCCCCAGCCGCCGACTCGCAGCGCTCCTCGCAACACAAGAGCGTTGGAAGGTGAAGCAGATCGGTCGTGGCGCCGCCCGGACGAACTCCATGACGCGCCCGAGACCCATCGAGACGGCGTCTTGGCCATTCACCGCCACCAGCACGTCCCCCGGCCGGATCCCAAATGCCGCCGCTGGCGCGCCCGACCGTGGGATGCGGCTCACGACCGGGATGTCATGCGGCCCGTCGCTCGTGAACGTGGCCCCCAGCCTCTGGTCGCGCAGGATCGCGTGGAACTGCTCGTGCTCCCAATCAAACGCCGCGGACGCCCTCGCACCGGCGCGGAATCGACACACGGCAGGCGTGTTGACCGTCTCCATCAGCGAAGCAACCTCTACGAGGCTCATGCCACGCACCGAGACGTCCGCGACCGCCTCCAAGCCGTCGCCGATCAGGATGCCCGCCGTGCGAGCTTCCTCCGAGAGCACGTCGCGCACAAGCACGTCTCCAGTCGACGCAGAGACTTCGAAATTGAAGTGCGAGACGCCTCCGAGCCACACAAAGTGCTTCAGGCTTGTGAACCGGCGGCACGACGAGCTCCAGCCCTCTCGATCGTCCTCTGAGCTGACGGACGGAGCAGTCGAGAGCGCCGTGTGGATGCGAGCAGTGCGCGGGGTCCTCGTCCAGCGGTGCCCGGCGCTCTGAGCGTGCGGCTGTGCCTCACGGTCGACGCGCCGCTTGAACACCGAGTTCTTGAGGTTCTCGAGGATCATCCCGACGACGTCGCGCTTCCTCCGCGCCGCGTACTTGCCGGGAAGAGTCAGAGTGTCGCCGCACGACTCGCGGTCACCGAGCCAAGAAGCCTCCGAGCGCTGCTGCTGCTGCTGCTGCGGGTGCCCCCGTCCGTGCGAAAGCGGGAGTGCGATTGTACCATTCCCGAGCTCGCACGTGTCGGTTGCTGTCCGTCCTGTCCGGTCCCAGTTCATCGTGATCAATCCGTCGAGCGACTCGGGCCAGCAGACGTCTCCATCGTCTCCATCATTCCACCAGTAGCCTGCACACCCGTCGTCGCTGCTGCAGCCATCAACGTCGTTGCTGTCGGTCTCGCCGCTCGCGTTGGACTCCTCTTCACTCCCTTCGACGTCGTTGTTGCCCGAGGCACGGAGGCAGCCCAGCAGCACGTACTCGAGCGAGTCGCACTCTCGTAGCTGTAGCGGTGACACCACCGCTGGCACGCAGTCATCGAGCATGCCTGGTCGACTGAAGTGCTTTCCCAGGGGCCTGCCTGCCTGACTGACTGACTGGCGGACTGACTGCTTGGGAGCCGAGGTCTTCACTACTGGCGCCCACAGTCGAGACGGTCGATTCCAAGGGAATCGCTTGCTGCACGCGCAATGCGAGCGGATCCGTACATTATCAGGTTCGTATTTTTAGCCACTCGAGAAACCACCGAGAGCGTTCCCAACAGGATCGATCGATCGATCGATCGGAAAGCTCTGCCTTGGTCTGGGCACTTCAACTTGGGGTTACACTGGAGGCGACTTCAAGGTTACATTTAACGGCAGTAACCAACCCACAGGGCATTCCAGCGAGGACTGACCATGCCGTTAGACGGTCGTTTCCGTAATATTGTCGGAACGCGGGAAAACAAGTGCTTCAAAGTGCAGACGACCTGACCTGCAGGTGATCCGAGGAATGGCGGGTGGGAGCGGCGGCGCAGGGCGGCCGGCCGCGGCCAAGAAGCGCTACACCGCGACGTCCATCGAGGACTTTTTCCAGCGCAAGCGGCCGCAGCGGGCGCGCGTCGTGGTCGACGCGGAGGACGAAGTGGAGGAGGTAGAAAGGGAGGCGGAGGCGAAGACGGACGCTCCTTCCCCCGCGTCGGCCGACACTGTCGAGGCGATTAGCTCCGACGAGGACGCAGACGCTGCGCCAGTGACTGTGGGAGACGGAGATGCGCAGCAGCGATCAGTCCGGAAGCATCGCGATGACCGCTCGAGCATCGCCAGTCTGCTCTTCCGCCGGGAACTGGGCGAGTGCGGCGGTCGCGTGCCCCACAAGCTCGGGAACCCGCGCCGGCGCGTCTCTCAGCTGGTCACGCGCTGGGCGCTTGGCACGTTCCAGTGCTCACCGGTGGCGCTGGCGCTGTCTCCGGACTGGGAGCACCGAGCTGGGCGCCTGCGCAACGAGGAATTCTACGTGAGCTGCGTCGAGTTCGACTCAGCCGGCGTGCTGCTCGCGGCCGGCTCGTCGAATGGGATCCTCGCGATCTACGATTTTGACGAGTACGCACACCGCAGCATCAACGCTGGCCACGTACGCGCTTTCTCCGTTGGTGGTTGCTGCAGCTGATATAACAAGCGATTGACAAGGGTTATGGCGGGTTACCACGTGGCAGCGCAAGGTGCAAGCGAGACTTGGCCAAACCGCCAACGACCGAGATATACCCGGCGCTCTAGAGCGCATGCATCCGGTGTGTGGGTTTGTTAAAGCGTTATCTTGGTCGTGATGGGGGCTGACGGCTTATGTGAACACACACAGATCCACACGATTTTCACTCCGTTTGAGATCCAGTGCATTCGGTGGAACCCGATAAACGAGGTACAGAAGCCGCGTCGCGCTGCTCTGTCGTAGGATCTACATCTTGGACACATTTTGATGTTCAACTAACTATTGCGACTGGTCCCGCCGATGCCCAGGACGAAATCGCAGTCTCCTTCTCGAATCGAAACGAGATTTGGCTGTTCAACCTGCGCAAGTTCCCGACCAAGCCGAACCGTGTGCTCAAGAGCTCAAGTCATACGTCAAGCGGGTACAATTCGCTCGTGTTTGTGACCAAGAGGCTCCATCCACCGCCGGCAGCTCCGTCGATGCGGAAAGCGCCTCATAAAGCCGAGGCAGACCTCGTCTACGTCGTTGCCGGAGACACTGTCGGCGCCATTCGCATGTGGGATGTTCGCTTCCCTAATCGGCCGGCATGGTCCATATCGACGGGCTCGCATCCAGTCAACTCGATTGTCCTCTCTCGGTGCAAGCACGAGGTCATTTGTGGCATCCAGAGCGGAGTGATCGTGGTACGAACATCACATGGAACTAATGCGTCAAAAGTCGTCCCCTTGTAAGCTCACTGTTGTTGCGCTGCAGGTTTACGATGTGCACAACGTGAGCGTTCGTGCGTTCGGCTCCAAGCCGTCGCCGTTGCGAAAGGCAGTCGTGAACGTCTCTGAGGCTATCAAGAGTAACGTGCCGCTTCTCTCCACTGCTTGTGATGCTCCGGCTAACATCGTTTGATGCTTATGCTGCTTCTAGCACACATCACCCACGACCTGGCGCTGCTGCAGTCCGTCACGCAGTCGTCCGGTGCTTCAGGCATCGTGTCGGTGCGGCTGGTGCCTCAGAGTGCGAGTCGAATCGTCTGCCAGCTTCGAAACGACTGGCTTGCCGTCGTGGACCTACTCACGGGAGCAGTTCTGCGGCTCTTTTCACGCAAGATCGGTGCGAGTCTCACTGCTGCCTTGGGTCTACAATGCCCAATCCTCACTCCACGGTGTCCGTGATTGCCGCAGAGCTGGACCGCGTGCGTGAACTCCGCGATCATCGACCGAGAGCCGCGCTGCCCATGTCGGTGCTGACTGCGCCACGAGAGCTCGAGCTGCCGATTGCGACGATGCGTACCAGCCCCAACTCGTGGCTGGGCTGCCATCGGTGTCCGTCGACGCTGCTGTTTGACGCGTCTGTCATCTGCTGGGGCCCGCATGGCAGGCTCTCGCTCGACACAATCAGCTTGAGTGAGCGCTCTTCAACGTTGGTCGAGCGAGCAAAGCCCGTGACGGAGAGTGGTGGCGGAGGTGCCGCCGAGTCTCCCAACCGTAACTCGGCGCGCGACGTGCCGCCTGGCTGGCTGCGACTCCCTACGAGCGGACCGGTGACCGCCGTGGCGAGCCACCCGTCTCAGCATCTCGTGGTCTGCGGCGGAGCCGGCATGGAGCTGTTCGTGCTCGGCTCGTACGGACGCGAGGGCGAGCGAGTCGAAGAGCAGGACCGGCACGCAACCGATCTGTTTTGCTAGGTAACGGACCGGTTGTGGACACATTTGGCCCTCGACATTACGGTACATAGGTATCCCTTGTTTTTGTTTCGAGTCCATGCCACAAATAAGACGAGTTTGAGCTTCCCGAGCCAACCAAGCAGTTCCAAGCTCAATTCAAGGCGCGTTCATATTGCCTGCCTCCAGCACGCTCCAAGACCATGGCGGACGAGGTGATCGTGCTGGAGGACTCGTCCTGTAACAGCGGCAGCGGCAGCAGCGACATGGAGAGCGAGCGCCGCCGCCCGTCGCCGGAGCGTCCGCGAGCGCCCGCGCAGAGTTACGAAGCCGCGGTGCAGACCGCGCTGGCCATGGCGGCGGCTCTCCAGGCCAGTGGCGAGTCTATACCAGGCAGTCGAGCCACGGGGAAGGCGCCACGCAAGCCGCGGGCCAAGAAACCCGCACGAACGACCGACAAGCTTCAAGGGGGCGGGGCAAGCTTTGAGGTGTCGATGCGCGGGAAGCAGCGCTTCAGCCGCGGAGAAGGCAGTGTGGATGCGCCTCGGGGACGCAGCAGAGGAGACAGCGGGAAGGACAAGCGGCCGACGAAGCAGCGACGTGT
>JAADXZ010000530.1:0-18873 GCA_023338055.1 Phytopythium mirpurense | reverse complement strand
CAGACAGACAGACAGACAGATGGCCCACGACATCGATGTAGACAGGGGCGTGCTTGCGTGTGTGCTATGTATGTATGTACTCGGAGAGGCGTCTAGCCGCTAAGCGGCTACGGTAGGGCCAGCCTACCGCCGCTTGTTGCCACCGCCGCCACGTCCTCCACCACGTCCACCTCCGCGTCCACCTCCACGTCCACCACGATGTCCATGTCCACGTCCACCGCCTCGACCGCCGCTGCGGCTGTTGTGCACGCGCGAGGCCGACTTGTACCGCTTGTGCTCGCCGCCGGCGTCGTCGTCGTCGTCGTCTCCGTCGCCGCCCTCGTCGTCGTCGTCGCCCCCGCGGCGGCCGCGCTTGCCGCCTGTGTTGCCCGCGTCCCTCATTTCGATCGCGGCCATGCGCTGCGCCTCGCTGACGCGTTCCGAGAGCACAAGCACCGTCTCCTCCTCGCACGGGTACGCGTCGAGCTTCTTGCCCAGCAGGTGCTCGATGCGCTGGTACAGCTCGACGTCGTACTGCGTGACGAACGACACGGCGTTGCCGGCGCGGCCGGCGCGCGCCGTGCGGCCGACGCGGTGGATGTAGTCCTTGCCGTGCGTGGGGATGTCGTAGTTGAGCACCACGTCGACGCTGGGGATGTCGAGCCCGCGGCTGGCCACGTCCGTGCAGACGAGCACGTTGCGCGCCTTGGCCTTGAACTTGTTGAGCGCGGCCAGGCGGTTGGGCTGCGCCATCTGCCCGTGCAGGCAGATGGCCTGGAAGCCGAGGCTGCGCAGCATGAGCGTCACGCGCTGCGTGCCGTTGCACGTGCTGCAGAAGATGAGCACCGACTGGCCCGCGACCTCGTTGAGCACGTAGGCCAGGTAGCAGTCCTTGAACTTGGCCGGGATGAAGAGGTAGTGCTGCTGCAGCGTCTCGGGCGTCGCGAACTTGTGCGCCGAGACCTCCACCTTGACGGGGTGCTGCAGCGAGGCGCGCTGCAGCTTGGCCACCTTGGACGTCATGGTGGCGCTGAAGAGGAACGTGCGGCGCTCGCGCGGCATGAGCTGCACGATGCGGTTGATCTCCTCCTCAAAGTCCATGCTCAGCATGCGGTCGGCCTCGTCCAGCACCAGGTACTGCATCGTGCGCAGGCTGAAGCCCTTGGTGTTTTCCAGGTGGTCCACCAGCCGCCCGGGCGTCGCGATCACCACGTGCGGCTTGCGCGCCAGCGCCACCTGCTGCTGCATCATGTCGATGCCGCCCACGACGCAAGCCGACTGCAGCCCGATCGTCGCGCCCAGCGCTTCGAACTGCTCGCCGATCTGGTACGCCAGCTCGCGCGTGGGCGCCAGCACCAGCGCGTACAGCCGCTGCGGCCGCTGCAGCAGCGTCTGCAAGATGGGCACCACGAACGCGCCCGTCTTGCCCGAGCCCGTCTCGGCCAGCCCGATCACGTCGCGGCCCGCCAGCGCGTGCGGGATCGCCTTCTCCTGGATCTTGCTCGGCCGCGGCCACCCGAGCGCCGCGATCGACTCGCACAGCGCCGCGTCCACGCCCAGCTCCGCGAACGTCTTGCTCCCGCTGAACGCGCCGTCGTCGTCGTCGTCGTCCTCCTCCTCCTCCTCCTCCTCCTTGGCTCCTTCTCCTTCTTCCTGCGGCTGTGGCTCCTCCGCCTTGGCCTTGCGCTTCTCCTGCGCCGGCGCCTTGGGCGCGGCCTTTGCCACCGCCGCCTTCGCCACCGCCGCCTTCGCCATCACGTCGTGCTCCGTGGACCAGGAAGCGGCGCGCGTGGAGGCTTCAATTCGGTACTGAAGGCAATCAGTATGGGTGTGGTGGGCTTTCCAGACTTTTGGCTGGCTGTGGCGCTGGACGAATGGTCGGTGGCGGAAGGTGTGTCGCCAACTGTCGGTTCCGGAGCTGCTGGTGGCGCAAGGCCAGGCTACAGCCACCAGTAGCCGTACACTGTGTCCCTGACAAAGTCACCAACACTGTCAACCTCCTACTACTGTATTCACAGTCAACGTGTACTTGAACGAAGCACTAAAACACGGAACCGTTGAAAACCATCCGGATAACCCTGTGACATCCGGACTCTGCATCAGCCACACGCACGCACAACGATGCGGCGCGACCAGCAAGCGTTGGCCGACCTCCTCACACAGTTCGCGGCCTGAGCGCGCATCCCATCAGTGCTCTCTGTTACAGAGTCTGTACCTCTTTCGCTCCGTGGTGGGTGGCCGCAGCGCAGCGCATGCGCAACGCTCTTCTGCCCGCTGCTCATTCCCCGTTTCTCTGCATTTACGCCAGCACTGCAGCTCGGCCGTTTCGAAGCGCTCGACTACACTACACACACGACACCTCCAGTAGTCCGTGGTCATGCTGTCGCCGGCGCTGTCGGGCGCGGCGCAGAGCCGCATGAACGCCACGCCTCGGCGTCTGCAGGCGGCCATGCTGGCTCGGCGCCGCGACCGCGACCGCTTTGAGGGCGCGGAGGCGAGCGAGAGCGACGGCGCGGCGGGTCTGCGCCGCCACCGCAGCTGGCACGAGCACCGCCGGCAGCCGCGGGCGTCGCGGGACGGCGAGGCGGTCGCGCTGCTGGTGCGCGACGACACGAGCGCGTCGTCGTCTAAAGCGTCGAGCGGCAGCTATGGGGGGGAGGGCGAGGGCGCGAGTCGCGTGGCGCACGTGACGAACGCGGTGCTGTACGGCGTGATCAACTCGATCCTGACGATCCCGTGCATGTACGGCTACGCGGCCATCATCTTCAGCCACCCGGACTTTGGCCCGTACATGCCGGCGCTGTCCAAGCTCGTGCTGCTGTCGAGCACGGTGCACCAGGTCATGTTCACGGCGCTGAGCTCGCTGCCGTTCGCCATTGGCCAGGTGCAGGACGCCGGGCTCATCTTCCTCAGCGCCATGGCCACCTCCATCTGCTCGTCGCTGGGCGAGGGCGTGAGCCTCGAGGCCAAGGTCACGACCACGGTCGTCACGATCGGCATCGCCACGGCCGCGCTCGGCGGCTGCCTCGTGGCCATCGGCCGCTTCCAGCTCGCCGGACTCGTCTCGTACCTGCCCATGCCCGTCGTGGGCGGCTACCTGGCCTTCATCGGGCTCTTCTGCCTCTACGCCGGGCTCTCGCTCAGCACGGGGCTCGTCATCAACGACTTTGGCTCGCTCCTGCAGATCGCCGAGGACCCGCGCGCGCTGCTGCTGAGCGTCCCGGGCGTCGTGGGCGGCCTGGCCTTCCTGCTCGTCTCGCAGCGCTCGGAGAACTCGTTCGCGCTGCCCGCGTGCATCCTGGGCATGCCGCTGCTCTTCTTCGCGCTGCTGGCGCTCACGGGCGTGTCGCTCGACGACGCACGCGACTTTGGCTGGGTCTCCCCGGACGCGCCGCCCGCGACGCTGGCCGACATGTGGGGCCTCTTCGACGTGTCGCTCGTGCAGTGGGGCCAGCTGCCGCGCCAGCTCACGACCTGGGTCGGCATGGTCTTCGTGGTCGCCTTCTCGTCCTGCCTCGACGTGGCCGCCATCGAGATGGACATGGGCCGCCAGCTGGACATCAACCACGAGCTCGCGTCCGTCGGCTGGTCCAACGTGGTCAGCGGGCTGCTGGGCGGCTACACGGGCTCGTACATTTTCTCGCAGACCATCTTCACCTTCCGCTCGCGCACCAACTCGCGCGTCGTGGGCGCGTGCGTCATCGTGTCCGAGTTTGCCATCGTGCTGCTGCCGCTGTCCGTCATGAGCTTCATCCCGCGCTTCTTCTTCGCCGCGACGCTCATCTTCGTCGCCATCGACCTGCTGCTCGAGTGGCTCGTGCACGTGCGCCACAAAGTGCTCACGCGCGAGTACATCGTGCTCTGGCTCTCCTTCCTCGCCATCAACTGGGTCTCGCTCGAGCTCGGCATGCTCATCGGCATCGGCTTCGCCATCCTCAACTTCCTCCTCGGCTACGCGCAGGTGCGCGTCGTCACGCGCCGCGCGCGCACCTCGGCGGCCGTGCGCCAGCTCGCGGCGCGCACGGCGCTCGCCCGGAGGCGCGACGCCATCGTCTACCTCGAGCTCTACGGCTACCTCTTCTTCGGCTCCTCGGTCCAGATCCTCGCCGACGTACAGCGCGCCGTCCATGTGCGCAAGCACGGCTCGCCGCCGCTCGGCAACGGTACCAGCTCCCCGCCGGGGTCTCCGCCGTGTGACGTGCCGATCGAGTGCCTGGACGGCAGCGCGGTGGCCAGCGCGCAGGCCGTGGGCACGCCCACCGAGTACGTGGTGCTGGACTTTGGGCGCGTGTCGGGCATGGACGCGACGGCGGCGCGCAGCTCGTTCATGATCCTGACGCAGCACTGCAAGCGGCACGGCATCGCGGTGCTGTTCGTGGACGCGCTGCCCGACATCCGCTGGCTGCTGGTGCAGAACGAGATCTGCGACGCCGGCGACTTCCACCCGCACGCCGACTCGGCGCTCGAGCTGTGCGAGAACCGGCTGCTCGAGACGTACCACAGCGCCGACACGCCCAGCAGCACGCGCATCATCAGCTCGATCACGGGCCACGAGTCCATGCGCGTGCTGCTGCACCGGTTCATGGGCAAGCCGGACGACGCGCAGGACTTTGCCGACGTCGACCACTACTTTGTCGAGCGGAGGGTGCCGGCGGGCCACGCCTTCTACGCCGTGGGCGACGCCGTCGACGGCTTCCTCTTCCTCGCGCGCGGCCGCGTCGCGCTCTACATGAACGCGGACGGCAGCGTCGACCGCTCGCGGCAGCAGTCGGGCGAGCCCATGCGCCAGACGCTGCTGGAGCACGTCATCCCGGGCGCCATGTTCGGCGAGGTCGACTTCGTCGGCCACCGCCAGGCGCGGTCCATGAGCGCGCGCGCGCTGCAGCCGAGCGTCGTCTTCGACATCTCGCGCGGCGCCTGGGACGAGATGCGCGCGCGGTCGCCCGAGATGTGGGACCGCCTGCGCGACGTGGTCATGCAGTCCATGGCGCTCGCCATCACCAACACCATGTCGGTGCAGAGCGCCAACAACGACTCGGGCTACCACCAGCGACACAACACGGACGCGTAGAGAGACCCCGCGAACCCTCGGCGCTTGTGATCAGCACACTTCTTGAGGGCGTTTGCTTGCTCCTCCAGCACTGCATTCGAGGGCACAATATACTGGGTGGTCTGTGGACGTCCCGGCGCTTTCCCGCTGGTGGTCTAGAAGCGCAGGCTACGCGCGAGGTCGCGGAGTGCTTTCTGCTCGGCCCAGGCGCACGTGAGCGTCAGCGTCTCGGTCCGCGGGTCGAACGTCACGGCCTGCCTCGCATCGCACCTCGGTCGTTAGGGCGGAAGCTCCTTCTCCATCCCACCCAAGCCACGTACGCGCCTTACCATCGGTTCGTCCGCGACGTAGTAGAGGCCAGCACGCTCCTCGTGCCGCAATGCATTGCCGAAAATGTCGGCGAGCTGCTCGCGCCCGATCTCGAGACGCACCACCTCGAGCGACTGGTAGGACGGCGACAGGTACATGAGGAAGTCGTGCGGCAGCCGAAATAGCCTTAGGAACGCCAGCCGCCGCACTCCCTCCCGAGTCACCGTCACCGTGTTGGCCTCGTCGGCAGCCGCGCCGGTCGTGCTGTTGGCGCTCGCTGCTCGTCTGATCGTGGCTGACTGTCTCCTCGGAATGGCGCGAAGCTGCGCACATACATCGGCGATCAGCGCGTTCAGCACGCGGTGCGCCTCGTGCGTGGCCAGCCGTTTCTCCATCAAATAGCGCGCGTTCAGCAGCGACGTGCGCTCCGCGTCGGCCTTCTTTAGCTTGTCAACCTGCGCGCGTACCACCTCGACCTCGGACGCAATCTGGTCGGCGCGTCCAAAGTCCGGCGCTCGGTCTGCGAGGCGCAACTGGGCGCGCGCCTCCGCCACCGCACGCTGCGCCTCCTCCACCTCGCGCTGCGCCTTGTCCTTGACCGCCTGCAACTCGGCGCTCGCGCGCACGCGCACTTGGTCACAGTCGATCAGCATCTGCTGCAGCCGCTTGCGGAGCGCCGCGCTCTTGGCCTCCAGCGCCTTCTTCTCCGCTCGCTGGCGCTCGAGCTCCTTCATCAGCGCGTTGACAGTCGGCGGCTTCTTCTCCACAGGTGGAGCTGCTATAGGGATGCCGGCTTGTACTGCTTGGAGAGCGCCACTCTGGAAGCTAGCGCTGTTGTTTGACGCGGCTGATGGGGCGGTCGGCGGTCCACGGACTGCGCTAGTACTGAGTCCACCAAGCAGGGCGAGTGTGAGCACCTCGCAGTAGAGATCATCGACCATCACCGCTGCTCAAGTACTCACACGCGCGGCTTCTTAAGCGGGGGCTGTCCCTGAAGCATTGACGGTTGATGAGAAGCCGATAGCGACGGAGACTGGCGTGGAGCCATCGTGGTGCCTGCTGCATTGGGAACGGGAGGGCCTGACGAGGTGTTGGCAGCAGACGAGAGCGTAACTGGTTGAGCTCTTGCGCTTGGTCCGCCCGGCGTCGGTGCCACTGCTGCTGATACACTTGCGGGCCTACCACCAGCCAGTACACTCGCTCCAACCGCCGGGGGCGTGCGATACGGAGCAGCAACGCTAGTGGCAGCATAAGGAGCAGTCGATGGGAAGGCGGACACTTGGAGAGGTGCCGACGAGCTGCTGCCAGCCGCAATCTCCGTAGGGAGCTGCCTCGGCGTCTCCACTGGCCGCTCAATGTCGAACACGAGCGTTCCTGGGGGCATGGCCTTCAGCCGGTCGACGTTCGAGAGGAAGTCGGACCCGTCGAGCGCCACGCCATTCACAGCCACGAGCGTGTCGCCCTCGCGCAGCGCCAGCTGACCACCGGTCGTCGACACCACGAGCCGCTGCGCCCGGTCGTGGCGCACGCCGAAGCCCAGCCGGCCGCCCGTCTTGGCCACGCGCACCGTCATGCGCACAACGCCCCTAGGCGCGCTCGCCACCTCTTGGCCTGTGACGGAGGAGACGCCGGCGCGGACGAGACCGTTAGGAGCCGCCACAGATGCCTGCTCGGGCTGCTTAAGCGGCTGGAGGACGGTGGCGCCGTGTTGGGCCACGGAGGCGCCGGTATCTGCGGTCATCGCTGACGAGCGCGGTGGCTCCATGTCAGTTGCGCTTTTTGGCGGGTAGTCGTCGACTTTGGAGATCTCGGAGCTGGCGCCAAAAACTCTCAATAAAACCTTTATAAAACCTAGTTTAGAGCTAAACCTAGTGACCCACAAATTAGGTTTAACTAGATGATTGCGATGCCACAGTATCTACAAGATGTTTGACTTGAAGACACCGCAAGCTAGGCTACGAAGCGGTGTCGCTGCGTGCGTCCTGTGCGACTAGCTTGGTGAGCATCAGCTGGATTGAAGACGGGCGGTGGTGATAGAGTCCGATGCCCGAAGGAGCGCTTCGCCTGCCGTGCCAATAATTGGGACTTGCGAAGTATTGATCGGCGCTTCGTCGGCGGTTGAGCGTGGGAGAAGATGCCATGGACACCAAAGGAAGGCAGTGAGGGTCGGAGTGTCGTTCCAAGACGGACGGACCTACGCCTTGTACATGTCTATCGATTACTTGGAGCGATGACAACGAAGCGTAGGTCTGTCGTTCCCCCTCTCGAAACGGGACGAGCCACGAGTTCAAGGGCGCTGAATTGGGAGCGATTTCACTCGCTCGGTGTGCTCGCCACCCTTTTCCCCCTCCGCTGGTTCGTCCGCACTCCCCTTCGCTCCAGCGCTTTTCTCGCCTTGGCGTCTCACTCTTCTCCAGCACGCCCGCCGCCTTTCCAGCAGGGAAAAGAGCCGACCGAGAGAAAGAACGCGACTGAGCGAGCCACTTCACTTCACTCGGACGTCTGGGAAAAGCGTCGCCACCAGCTTCCCGAGAGAGACGCGCGATGGACTGGGGCAAGTCGTCGTTCGTCGCGAGCCTTCCGCCGACGGTAGAGCACCAGCGACGCTATGGTTACGCCGACGAGCACCCGTGGCGCGACGACACGCCGAACACCCGCCCGCCGGCCGGCTTCTCCAACGGAAGCCTCCTCATGCCGTACGGACCCGTAGCGCCGTCGATGAAGCCCGGCTCGCCGCCCATCCACATGTCAATGACGGGAATGCAGCACCGACAGCAGTCGTCGCTGGACCAGGGCGACTTCCAGGCCTTCTCGTCGTCGGGCATGTCGAGCGACTACGGCAGCAGTGCAGCCTACGGCCCGCGTCCGTCTCCGAGCGTGCAGGCCGTGCCGACGTTGTCGAGTTACTTCACTGGGAACCACGGGGCGCACCCATCGACCGACTACTTTGACGGTACGTTTGACGTGCCAGACGATCAAGGCGGCTATTGGATGCGTGCTGACGACGCGAGCTATTGGCGCGCAGTGCTGCCTGGCTTCTCCGCCAGCGAGCAGGACGCGGCGTCGGGGCTCCAACAGCCGCAGCCGCAGCCGCCGGCCGCGGCCACGTCGTCCATGCTGGACGAGCGCTCGGTCGACTTTGGTGGCGACATGCCGACGGAAATGGGCAGCTTCTTGTCGACGCACCAGCTGGAACAGATGATGGTCACGCCGCCGTCCACGGCCGCGTTCGCGCGTCCATCGGCGCTGTCGCCTCTGGGCCTGCTGTCTAGCCGCGTGCGCTTGAGTCACGAGACGTGCTTTGGACTGGCGGCCATGTCGCCGACGCAGCAGCAGCAGCAACAGCAGTACACGCAGGGGGCGGTGGACGGGCTGGCGGTCTCGGCCGACCCCAAGTTCACGCCCGACCGGCGCAAGCTGTGCTGCATCGAGGGCTGCAAGAGCCAGGCGCGCGCCTTTAACCGGTGCAAGCGACATGGTGGGTCGAAGCGGTGTGCCCACACGGGCTGCACCAAGAGCGTGCAGAGCCGAGGGCTGTGCATCCGCCACGGCGGCGGCTCGCGCTGCCAGGAGCCGGGCTGCGCGCGCGCGGCGCAGAGCCAGGGGCGCTGCAAGATGCACGGCGGCGGGCGCCCGTGCATGGTGCCGGGCTGCGGCAAGAAGGCGCACCTGAAGCGTCTGTGCCGCAAGCACGGCGGCGGCTCCAAGTGCACCGAGACGGACTGCGAGAAGTGGGCCCAGCGGCAGGGCAAGTGCATGTCGCACGCCAAGGAGACGCTGCGCGCGCGCTCGTCCGGCAGCTCGGGCGCGAGCGCCGACTGGGAGGCGTCCGCGCCGCCATCGTCGGACTTTGTAGCTGCTTCAGCGGCGGAGCGAGGCTTTGGCGACAGCTCGCCGGACGAGGGCTCCTTTGAACACGTCCACGTGTGAGCGCCGCCCGAGGCCAGCCGGCGTGGCTGCAGGCGAGTGGCTGGCGGCGAGAGAGGACGGAAGATGTAGGAACGGACGCGCAATCCGTTAATGAGCGACCGCGCACGAGTCGTAGTGGTCGGCGTATATGGTATTAGCGATTGAAGCAGCAGCGATGAATGAAGCATGGCCATGAAGGACTTCAACGTGCACTTTTCACGGAATCGAACGACGGAGGTGGACGTCAAACGACCACCTTTGAAGTATGTTTTTACTGATTTACTTGGTGTTTGTATTCAGACTTGCATTCCGCTCGTAGTAAGAGCGAAAAAAACGCGGGTAAAATGGGGTCTCCACAGGTTTTACCCGCCAACTTGGGTATAGTAGCTTTAGTAGTAAGAGCGTGAATCAACTATTTAGAAAATGCTCTACGTATACTGCCAATCTACCTGTAAAGCGAGGGGAGTGGGGCGGTTTGAATTGCCGGACGGGCAGATGGCTGCTACCACTTGGGGATTGTATGCCAGCGGACTTGTCAACGGGTTTCCTACAAAAACCAAGAGCTTTCGCGGGTCCCCTTCCCCGCACCAAAATTCAAAAGGAGGAACACCCAGCAACATCTCGACGACGAGCTCTCTCACGGGCGGGCCACGCGAGCGACCGACCGACCGACCGACGGACCGAGCCAAGCGCCGGGACAGCGCGCGCGTTCTTCCACCAAAGCAAAAGCGGCGGCGGCACACGAGCTCTTGGCGCGTCGCCAGCGATCGAGAGACTTTGCGGTGGACCGTGCGCATTTTTGCTCCAGGAGCAGCAGGAGGAGCGCCAGACTTGTGTCTGCGGACCGACCACGCGCGCGGCAGGCAGGGGCCATGATGGTGGACACGAGCAGCAGCTCCCTCCACGCGCGGCACGACGCGGAGACCTTCCGCGTGGCCGAGGAGCTCATGATGCTCAGCGCCTGCGTGCCGACGGGCGACAAGCTCCAGACGGGCTCGCCATCTACCATCGCGGGCTTCTTTGACCACGTGAGGCTTCGCGACTTGTTGGCGGACCCCACGAGATATTCTAACGCGGTTCTTGTCTTGTTTGCTGCTGCTGAAGGCGGTGAAGGAGAAGCGCAGGAGCCCGCCGGCGCGAGCGCGAGCAGGCGCCGCCACAGCCCATAGGTACGGTTAGAATCGACTGCGTGGCCGTTAGCAGCTGCCGGTTTGATGGCCTCTTTCGCTTGACGGAGGAGCAGAAAGCACCGCGAACACGTACACGGAGCGTCAAGTCGAGGACAGGTGAGTGTGGAAGCCTGCCGCGCAGTCATCGGAGCGTCCCTCACCACCACTGCTTCACTGTGTGCCGCTGCTCGGCAGAAGAACCACACACACGGAGCGAGCAAGAAGACCAAACAGGAGCGGGCCAACATCAAGGTCGAAGCGCCGGTCTCCGGCCGCTCCTTCTCTGGGGACGAGGTTGGCTTTGCATGCCTTGATATATAGTTTATGCGTACGTGCATTGAGTCCTGACTTGGCGTGACAATTCCGACAGAACATTCTCAACTCGCAGTGCGACGTCTCGCCCTCGGTGCTGCTTCAAGAGCACCGGTTCCGATGCCGCCGCGCCCGTCGAAGGTGCGCTCGAGCCATTTTTCAAGCGGCGTTGCAATCCCGGCGATAGGAAATGACTGTGTGTGTGTGTTGTTTGCTTCGACTACGTGAAGGTGGACCGCCGCGCGCAACTTGAAGGCGCGCGAGTATGTAGCTCGATTCCGGGTCCAGGGCGTGCCGCTTGTCCAGCACCTGCAGGCGCTCGCCCGGCCCTGGGCAGTAAATTAGACGTGGGGCCTTGGGCTCGACCCGGCAGCTCCGCAGCGTGCCAACGCGCTCGCCACGCGCGCAATCAGCGCCGCGGCTGTCGCTCGGCGCCGCCTCCAAACCGTTTCCCAGCTCATACGCAGTCGACTCGTGTCAATTTTGGCGCTGTTGCGGACGCTCTGTCCCCGCATGTAGGTAGACCGCCAGCTCGCGAGCGCTACTAGGTTGCTCGGCATGAAATCGAATGAAATCGCTCGCTTTGAATCTCTTTAATCGTAATCGATTGTCAGGGATAGTGCACCTCACCTTAGACGGCATGACCGTCCCATGCGGCCAAGCCAAGCAGGTCTTCTCCCGTGCGGTTCGCTCCAGCAGGTGTCACCGCGTCCGTCTGCTTTTTGATACGGGTCGATGCGTCGAGTCAGGGCCCAGCGCACCTGACAACCGCGGCGTAGGCACCTCCGGGCACCCGAGCTCCGAAGAGCCTGGGTGGGTGTGCATACGAGCGTTCCATGGGCGAGCCTCTGGAGTCACGGCTGACTCGGTGACAGGGACCTCTCTCTCCCCACCGGAAAAAAAAATGCTCTCGTTGACTGACAGGTTGTGACCATCACTCAAAACTTGCCACATGTTACGTTGACAAGCATTCCATAAAACGTAAATCCCCGTGTTTACGGATGGAGGAAAATACACAAAAAAAAGTTTGTTCTCAATAGTAAGAATAAATCAAATAGCAAAACTCTTCAACATTTAAATAGACAGGTCTGTCTACTTAGCAACAAAAACCTCGTACTGATCACTAGAATTTGGTAGCGCCTAAGTGACATATTAAATATTTTGCCCTTTGCAACTCTATATTACTATAAAAATATTATATCAGTACAGTGAAGCAAAACAAAATCAGGAGTTTCGAAGCAATAGTATAGCAAATACGTAATTTTCCGAATTTTCCGTTTAGGCTGAATGATTACGTATAGTTCTATTTTCTATTTTGGCAGTGTCACATGCCATTCGTAACCCTTGGTTATCCATACAAAATCTGGCCTCATCGTGATTTTTCCACAGTACGTACCGGTACTGGTAAAGCTACTCGCCTCACCAATGGTGATTTTCACCGCAACAGGCCTGACATCTTGGCTAGCTTGACTTTTCACACTCCGCCACCCAGGCACGTCATCCGTTTTTTTGAGCTCACAAACAGTGATCCGAAATGTGACGTGTGTTGTCTTGTGATTGTTATTTGCAGGTGGGTCGCGACATTTCTTCTGGAACAATTGGCTCTCTTGTCGCGTTCGTGTGGACCTCTCCTTCAACCTTTTGGTGCGACCTTCGTGCGACTGTCGGATGCTGCAGAAACATGATTTTGAGGTTCCACGATTCCTTTATCAGTATTGTTGTTCCTACGCTTTTTATGAAAAAGAAATAGATCAGAAAATCTATTCAAAATTTTAAATCAAAAAGAACCTAGCCACCAGTTCCTTACAAATCGCAAGCGTGATCTTTCGTACCCCCAAATCGTAACTCTTGCACCCGGTAAAAATGCAACCAACCAGCGCTCGCGTACCCCCCACCCACCTGGCGTTTTATATCGCCAGCTGCCTCCTTTCTTTTCGCCGCCCTTCTTCTCCAGTCCAGCGCGCAGTTTATAAAACCACAAGAGAAAGCAGCCGCCGCCCTGCCCGCATCATACTCCGAGCAAGGCACCTCCCCCAGGAGCAGCTCCATCGAGCGCCAGCGGCCGCCACAGCGCGCCCTCCTCTATCCGCAGGTTCTTTAAAAGAGCGCCCTGCGCCCTCCCCCTCCCCTCAGTCCCTCGCGGCGCCCGCCCCCGCTCCTTGCCGTGCACGGGAAGCGAGCGACACGCGCGCGTACCCCCAGCCCCCTCGGCCCCCGCCCTGTGCCGATCCTTGCCCGCGCGAGAGACAGAGCACGACGGCGCTCGAGATCGCGGCGAACGAGGGGTTCTTCGGCGGCGCCGGCGCCGGCAGCAGCAGCGCCGCGGACGAGCCCTGGGGCGGCGCCAGCGCGCTCCTCCTGAGCACCACCAGCCCGCTCGCGGACGACTGGGCCGGCGCTGCCGACAGCGGCAGCCTAAGCGAGCGAGCGGCCGCGCAGTTCTTCCGCTCGCCCTTTATCGACGCGTCCGCGACCGGCGGCGCGAGTCGCCGCCCGGCCATCGACGCGCCGGCGACGAGCAGCAGCCACAGCATGGGCAACTACGACCGCGACTACCACCTGAGGATGCAGATGCAGCCGGTGCCGCGCGCCGGCTTGGCGGGCTCGCCGCACCCGCACCACCACCTGAGCGCCAACAGCAGCTTCCCGCAGCAGCCGCCGCCGCAGTACGCGGCCCAGCCGCAGTCGTACCGCTCGTACGCGCCCCAAGAGCACCCGCGGCTCAAGGTGGGCGGCGCCACCTCCCCGCTGGCCGCGCCCTCGAACATGAGCGCGTCGTACTTCCACCAGCTCTTGGAGACGGACCGCCGCGGCGGGAGTAACCCCCAGCCGTCGCTCTACACGAGCGCGGGGATGGCTGGCGGGGGGTATGCGCCGTCAGGTGGGTACAACGGCACAGGATCCATGGATACAGCCAAGCGCGGTCGTGGAGCCAGCAGCTCCAGCAACAACAACAACAGCAGCAGCAGCAACAACAACAGCAACAACAACAGCAACACAAGCAGCTCGAGCTTCCTGCCGACGCTGGACGCGCTCCCGTTCCCTGGCTCGGGGTCTGGGAACGGCAACAGCTCGACCGGAGGGTACGCCTCGCCGCCCGGAGGCTCGGCGTTCGACGCGGACCACCCGCTGCCGGACTTTAGCGCCGACTGGTTCGTCGGGCGCATGTCGCCGCCGCCCGCGAGCTCGAGCGCATCGACAGGGACGAGCCTGCCGCTGCCTCACCCGAGCCCCACGGGCTTGTTCGGCGGCGTGTCGTCGCTCAACACGACCCACGGCCACGTCAGTGTCCCCTCCGTGGGCGTCTCTGGCGGCTTGGACGACAGCTCGGCCGGCAATGGCGGCGGCTCCTCGTCCGCCAACGGCCGGCTAGGCAGCCTGAGCGGCCTGCCGTCGCCCAACAGCATCTTCAACGTGGACGCGCTCCTGCCCGACTACGAGTCGAACCTGTACTCGCTCTGGAACAACGGCGGCAACGGACCGATTGGGTACGACCAAGACAGCGAGCCACAGTCGCAGCAGACGCACGCGCAGACGCAGCAGCAGGCACAGGCGCAGCCGCACGCGCAGACGCAGCGGCCGACGTCCCCGCACATGTACATGTGCCCGGAGGAAGAGCTCAAGATGGAGTACCAGACACTGTCGGAGTTCAACCAGGGCGAGCTCGACTACTTGTACGAGCCGATGGAGGCGGGCGGGCCGTCGCCGACCACGCCGCTCGGCACGACGCCAGGGAGCGCCGCCAGCAAGCACGAGCACTACGTTGGGGCCCCGCGTGGGAGCAGTGGCAGCGCTCGCGAGCCGCACGCCGAGCGACTCGTGAGCTCCTCGGACTACCACAAGCGGGAGCACCCCTCGAGCGCCGAGGACGCGTCTCGGCTGGCCAAGAAGCCGCGGGCGGCGTTTGGCGGTAGCTTTAGCAGCGACAGCGGGCATGGCCGCCTTGGCGCCTCGACGGGCGCCTCTACCGGCGGCTTTCGGAGTCTGGCGAGGAACGCGACGATCGAGGCGAAGCGGCCCATGGCCATGTCGGCGCCGCCCTACCACAGCGTAGGCGGCGTGTCTTCCACAGGGATCTCTCCCCAGCTGCCATCGTTCCAGCCAGCGACCGCATCAGCAGCATCAGCATCAGGAGCAGTGACCGCAGCAGGCACGACGCCCACGTCCTCGGGCGAGGGCGGTGGCGGCGGCGGCGGCTCGAAGCGTCCTCGGAGCCGCCAGTGCGACTTTCCCGGGTGCACGAACCGCGCGCGGTCGCACCAGAAGTGCAAGAAGCACGGCGGCGCGCATCAGTGCGTGTTCGACGGGTGCACCAAGAACAGCCAGAGTCGGGGGCTGTGCATTGCGCACGGCGGCGGCTCGCGCTGCAAGGTGGAGGGCTGCGTGCGCGCGGCGCAGTCTAAGGGCCTGTGCAAGTCGCACGGCGGCGGCGAGTTCTGCGCCGTCGAGGGCTGCCGCAAGAAGGCGCACCTGAAGCATCTGTGCCGCACGCACGGCGGCGGCGTGCGCTGTAAGTTCGCCAAGTGCAGCAAGTGGGCGCAGCGCAAGGGCTGGTGCATGGCGCACGCCAAGGAGTTCCTCGGCTCGTGAGCGGCGGCCAGCGACGACGCCAAGGCGAGCGCACACGGAGAGCGAGTGCAGACGGAGAGTACCATAGCGGCAAGAGCGACCAGGACGGACCGGACGGACCGGACGGACCGGACGGAACGGACGGAACGGACCGGATCGGACCCCAAGCGGACGAATCGATCGGAGCGGACCACGGTGCGCCGGTATCTTATTCTTATTTGCGAGCGATCATTATAAGACACTTATCTATCTCGAATTGTATCCTGAACGCCCGTCAATGGGTACTCGAGTTGAATGCAAGTTGAATCGGCCACAAGCACAAGTGCACGTGTGTCATGATGTCTGGCTGCCAGCCAGTGGCTGGTGTGATTGCTAAGAGGCTTCAAGTTGATCCGCATACATGGCTAGCATCCATGGTATGTATACTCGGCGGTGCGAGCAGCTCCAAAACTTGAGTACATACTCGAGGCAAGGCAAGGCAGGCAGGTTCATACCTATCGACCGTGGGCGGCGAGCGTCTCGGTCCATACGTGGGCGACGTTATAAATAGTGCAAGCCAGCGGACGCCGAGGGCGCTCCCACCGCCGTCACTCCGGCCGTCGACGCTGCAGCCGTCGACGCCGCGTCGTCGTCCAGGCATATGCCGAGGGCGTCCGCTATAGAGTCGGCCGTAGGGGTGCCCGCGGGGCTCGGGTTGCTGTCCATGTCGTCGTCCGGGTCGTCGTCCATGGGCATCGGCATCGGCAGCGTGTCGAACAGGTTGTACAGCTCCGACCACGGGAGCTCCTCGCTCGAGATGACCCGGCGCGCCGGCGTCTCCTCGTCGAACAGCGAGTGGCTCAGCAGGTCGCCCGTGTGGACGCTCGAGGGCGCTGTGCCGCTGCTCGTGCTTGCCGCCGCGCTCTGCGCGAGCGCGAGCTGCTCCATCAGCGCTTGCTGCTGCACGAGCTGCTGCAGCTGGTCTGTCTGCGGGTCCTGCGACGACTGGAAGCCCATGTTCATGAACGCGCTCAGCCCTTGGTTGTCGAACCCGAGCGCTCCAATGCCCGTCGGAGGGCCCGAGCACGTCGCACACGTGCTCGCCACCGCCTCCACCTTCATCGGCGGAGTCAGGGCCGCCGACTGGGGCGTAGTGGTCGAGGGTGGGCCTCCGGTAGGGCCTCCGGTAGGGCGGCGGGTCCACGCCATGGCGTCCTTGGACGGCGAGACGCCCGGCGAGCCAGAGCTGGCCAAGGACAGAGTAGGCGCGGGCGAGGCCGGCGCCAAGAGCGGCTGCCGAGGGCTGCTGAACTCGTGCGCCTGCGCTCGCTTGCGCTTCATGAGCCCTCGGTCTTGGCCCAGGTCGCTCTCGAAGGGCGTCGCCTCGGGCTTGATGGCGGCGTTGCTCGCGCGCCGGCTCGAGTAGATGGAGAAGGGGTCCGACCGCAGGCGCTCGAGGCAGTACATGTACGAGCCCATGGGCTTCATGAAGAGGATCTCGAGCACGTGCTGCGCGTCGCTGCCCGAGAGCCCCTGGCCGCGCGGCGCCGTCCAGCCGTAGTGCCAGGCCTTGCACTCGGCGTTGAACTCAAAGATGGTCGACTGGGTCGACGACTCCATGGCCGCGCCGCGCAGGATGCCCGGGAAGAGCGGGTTGAGCGGGTGCTCCTTGTCGCGCACCCACGCTAGCACGTCCGTCTTGTCGATCGTCTGTCCGGGGAAGACCTCGGGCCCCGACACGGACGTGTCGAAGGCGCCCTCGAGGTTGAGGAAGCGCGCGAACGCCAGCACCGCCGGGCGCGTCGTCTGGATGGGGCAGATCTTGACGCCGCCCGACTCGGTGGTGCGGCTCACGGCCACGTGCACGCGGATCGAGTCGCCGCAGAAGCCCGAGCTGACGTGGCGCCCGTTGCGGCAGCACGGGAAGCAGCGCAGGTTCTTCTGGCCGCCCTTCTTGTTGTTGCGCTGGTAGCGCGGCTGGAAGAGCTGGAAGGTCTTGGACGGCGCCACGAAGGACGCGCGCACGTTCAGGCCGTGCGGGTTCTCGCACGAGTCGTTGCAGCACGGGCCGGGCACGCTCTGGTACACCAAGTTATCGTCCTCGTCCTCGTCATCGCCGCGCATGGGCTTCGTGTTGCCGTCCGACTCGATCCACGTCCCGAACCTGTGTGCGCATCATGACACCCACCAGTTCAATGTCAGACCATATTCCATGCTCTCTCTCTCTCTCTATATATATATATATATATATGGATGTGTACGAGTGGGCGAACAACGTACCCCGCCTCGATCTGGTACGTGGGCGGCTCGAGCAGCAGCGAGTCGCGCGCCGCCAGGAGCTTGTAAAAGTCGACGCCGTGCTCCACGGTGGACGGGTAGATCTGCCGCATGGCGTGCAGACTCGCGTACTTGACCTGTTGCATCCATCTCCACCATGAGCACTCGCTCGCCGTCACAAGGAGAAGGATATAGGGAGGGAGGGAGCGGCGTACGATGGACGTGTAGGTGAACTCGCCGGGCGGGGGCTTGACGACGCACGTGGACACGTGGCCGGCCATGTGCGTGCTCTTGAGTATCAGACGCAGCAGACGCTCGAACTCGTCCACGTGTCGCGGGTCCACGCACATGCGCGTCACCATGACGGCCTGCGCAAGTAGTACGGATGGGTGGATTGCATGCATGGCCGGCCATACACGCGAGCGTCAGTAGTAGCACGCGAGTGGGTTGGTCTCCGCGGTCGGGTCGGTCTATCCTGGACACACAGCGCACCTCTTCGTCGTCCGTGATGTTGGAGGTCTCGAGCACCTCCTTCAGCATGCGGTACGACAGGAAGCTCCGCGTGAGCTCCGTCGACTGGCCGGGAGCCTCCATCTTGCGGCCTTCACACAGGGGAATGGGGTCGCGAGGCGAGCGTGTGCGCTGCTGTTGCTGCTGCTGCTGTAGAGGGAGGTAGGAGGCGTGCAGGGTACGCAGCGGCAGGCGGAGAAGGCGGCGGACACGTAGAGCGAGCGAGCGTCCGTGAGCTGTCGGGGCCGGCGTGGCGATCGTTGGTGCTTGTTCTCGTTTCTTGCCGCGCGACCGGGACTCTTTCAAACTTGATATGAAGATGATGCTGCCATGAATGAAGGTCTGTGTCTACAATTGGGGGCCTTCAACCTCTCATATTCAATATATGCTATGTTTGTAGACTGGTGCATGTAACGTCCAGGAACTATTGCATTACTGCATTTCCTTTTAAAGTTAATAACCACGAGGGAGCATCTTATACAGTTATTTTGGTACACAGGATCAGGATGAAAATGATGACGTCATTACGCGAAAAAGGCAATATCCAATACCCTACATTTGCCTAAAACTGGTGTATTACCTTATATCTAGAACGAAAACTGAAGGATGCGCATTAAAAGCGTTATGGATTTGATTGAGGTTGCATCTAAACATACATGCTGGGTTCATGGACCGCGGAGCGGCAGATTCATTATACTTTATCTTTTACCCATAGCGTAGGGTTTGCCTCTCACATCTAAACATACCGTATAATGTTAGTCCTAACGGTCAGCCCATGATCAAGTAGGGTTTCGGCTAAGCAAGACTAGT
>JAADXZ010000529.1:0-18904 GCA_023338055.1 Phytopythium mirpurense | reverse complement strand
CGCGACGCACTAGGCGGCCGCGGCAGGTCGACGACGCCCCTATAAGCCAGCTGCCACACACACAGGCAGATAGAGAAAGAGAGAGAGAGACTGTAGGATAGCCGCAGCAGTAAGCGAGGCGAAATGGACGTCTGCTGTAGAGTGATCAAATCAAAACCGTCAGCGTATTCCCAATCGATACGCCGCGTCACGGAGGCTTACAGTACCGGAGCCTCTGCGGACGAGGCCAGCATCCGCGCCCCATCCTCTCCCCTCGCGCTCGTGCGCAGCCTCAGCGCAGCGCCTGCAGCTCGTTGGCGCCCGCGACGCTCGAGCACATGAGCTGGAACGACAGCGACACGTGCACGTGGAGTGCCCCGCCGCCGCCGCCGCCGCTCCCGTCGTCCAGCGGAACCCAGCAGTCCAGCGGCGAGCCCGACGTGAGCTCCCCCAGCTCCACCTGGTCGCCAGCAGCCGCTTGCTTGGTCAGAGAGACAGACGGCCAGACAACATCCCCAACCGCAGCAGCAGCAGCAGTGACGCAGACGCACCTCGCCGCGGCCCAGCAGCTCGTGCGCGAGCACCTTGTTCTTGTGGAAGATGGCGCAGTGCAGCACGGTCGGCGGCCCGCGGAACAGCGGCGGCAGCAGCGCCTCGAGCGCGTCGACCGCCTCGTCGCAGTCCTCCGGCGCCTGCGCGGCCCACAGCTCGGCGGCCGCTGTAACGCTCGGGCCCTCGGCGCTCGTGACGCTGAGCCGGTGCGCGTCCATGGACGAGTCGCGGCGGCGGCGGCCGGCCACGTGCGCGTCGTGCGTCGGCACGGCGAAGCGGAAGACGAACTGGTCCTCGGGCGCGCCCCACGCGGGGCTCTTGCCGGGCGACACGCGGCTGCGGTACGCCGAGACGCCCCAGCTGTCGGGCTCGGCGCGCGGCGCCTCGTGCGCGTGCAGCAGCTCCAGGAACACGTACGGGTCGCTCTGCAGCCAGCCGGCGAGTCAGTCCGTCCGTCCGTCAGTCAGTCAGTCCGTCAGTCCGCGGCACTGTACACGTCTGGGCGATACGCAAAGCAGCGCCACGCGGTACGTACGCCCTCCGCGATCCAGTTGCACGCCCTCAGGTCGCGCGCGGCCAGCAGCGACACCTGCGCGCATGCATTGAGAGGCATGTCAGCTACCAACTACCACGAGCGAGCGCTTGGCGACAGCTAGTGGAGGACCGAGCGGCGGCAACAACGCACCGTGACGAGGCCGACGAAGCGGTGCGGCAGCCCCGTCTCCTGGAACATGGCGTTGCGCTGGGCGCGCGAGTGGATCTCGACCAGCAAGGGCACGCGCGGCTCCTCCTCGGCGCAGTCGTCGGGCGCGGCCCTGCTGGCCGTCAGGCGCCTGCTGCTCACGGTCGGCCGCCGCCGGATGGAGCGCACGCCGTCCAGCTGGAACTGCGTGACGGCCTCCACGAGCCAGCTCTCGCCGTGCGCCTGCTTCCACATGCCCACGAGCGCCGCGTCGCGCGCGAACACGGACGCCAAAATGTCGTCGCACGTCTCCTCGCACAGCGGGCTCAGGCGGTCGCGGCCCAGCTCCACGTGGCGCGGGGCCGCCGACCCGTGCAGGAACCGCTGCGCGCTCGCGACCGCCTCCACCTCCCACGGGTCCACGAACATCATGGCCTGGAGGAAGAAGGACGCCGGCGGCGACAGGCGGTCCGCCGCCTTGGGTTGCTCGTGCTCGGGCTCGCCGCTGCCCGCGTCGCTGCCGGCCGACGCCGCGCTCGTGAACACGCCGGGGTCCGTCGCGGGCGACGCCGGGGACGACGCCGGGGACGCCACCGGGGGCGTCGCGGCCGGGAATAGGTGCGAGTCCTGCCCTCGGTGTGCGACCAGCAGCCGCAGCTTGCGCTGCTTGCAGCACCGCGCGAGGAACGCGTGGCCGTCCGCGAGCGGGTCGGCGAAGACGCCCGCGGCGGCGAACCACCGGAAGGCGTCGCGCAGCAGGAAGCAGTCCACGTACACGCGCGGGTCGGCCCGGAAGCGGCGCACGGCCGGCGCCACGCCCGCCTTCATGAGCGCCAGCACGTAGTCGTCGCTCGTCTGCACCAGCGACCAGTGCAGGTCCCGCGTCAGTCCGCGCGCCTCGAGGCTCTCGACCAGCGCGTCCTCCCCCGCCGCCTCGCCCTCGGCCCGGGGCTCTTCGCTGCCGCTGCGCGGACTCTCGACGCGGTCCATCCAGCTGGTCACCTCTGCGCGTCCGGGTCCGGTGCGCAGCTGCTGGTCGCCTCCATTGGCGGCGCCTGGTCCATCCTTCCGACCGCCCCGAGCGCCAACGGGCGACGCGGGACCCCTCGCTCGCCTCCGCGCCGACCGCGCGGCCAGGTCGAAGGCGGCGCCGTCGAGCCCGAAGAGTCCGCAGACGCACTGCACCTCGCGCACCGAGTAGTCGAACTCGAAGCGCAGGTGCGACTCGGTGAGCGAGAACCAGCGCTTGACGCCCTCGAGCGGGCCCTCGCCCAGGTCCCTCCACAGCTTGCGCGGCGTGAACAGCGAGCTGGCGATGTCGAGCTCCTGTCGCTCGGCGGCCGCGCGCTCTTTCTCCTTCCCGCCGTCGCTCCCGCGGCGCGCGATCGGCGCCGGCGCGTCCGAGGCCGCCGCCGCCACTGCGTCCAGAAACGACCGCGCGCGCGCGTACAGCGTCCGCAGGATGGACACGAGTAGCACGAGCGTGTACATCTTGCGCATCTTGGCCTGGTGCTGCGAGGCCGCGCCGCCCCAGGCCGCCATGGCGCTCAGCTCGTCCCCTCCGTCGCCGTCCGTGGCGCTGTCCCGCTCGGCCAGGTACGACGCGACCGAGCCGAGGAACGTGAAGCCCACCTTGGAGTCGTACGTGCGCTCGCGCGGGGCCCGCGCGGCCGCGCTCTCGAGCCTGCGCAGCAGCGGGAGGTGGCGCGCGAACGCCGCGGCGCTCAGGCTGGCCGAGTCCCCGTGCGGAGCGTCTACGGAACGAGCAGAGCGCGGTCAGAGCGGCGGGTCCTCCAGCAACAACGCCACGGAAGACGACATCCGACGCACCGAAGGGCTGGGAGATGGCGGCGTGCACAATGTCGGCGCGGTGGCGGATCCAGCCGAGGAAGAGCACGCCCGTGCGCACGGCGACGGCCACCTGCGCCGCGACCTCGGCGGGCAGCGCGACCTCGCGCGCCGAGTCGAGGTGCAGCAGGTAGCAGAGCTGCACTGTGAGCCCCTCCCAGTCGCGGTACACGTGGTCCGTCACGCGGCACGAGGCGAACGTGGCGCACGAGCGCAGCACCGAGCGCGCCACGTACTGGATCCACTTGGTCAGCGCCGACCGCCGCCGTAGCTGCGCCAGCAGGAAGCACACCTCGGCCAGGTGCAGGTGCGCGTGCGGGTGCAGAACCGCGAGCGCCGCCTCGAGCACGTACGCGCGGTCCAGCTGGAACTGCGCGCACAGCGGGGCGACCAGCTCCTCCAGGTAGCGCCGGTGGCCGGCCGCGCAGCCGTCTCCGGCGCTCGGCGCCTCGCCCGGCGCCTCGCCGAAGTGCACGAACAGCCGGTCGAGGTCCGCGCGGAAGTGGCTGATCATCTCGCGCGCGACGCGCAGGCCCACCATCTTGCCCACGAAGGCCGACGAGGCCCAGCGCCGGCACTCGATGTCCGCGAGCTGCGCCTTGACCCAGGGCGCCGCGCCCGCCGAGGACCCCGCGCGCGCCGAGGGCCCAGCCAGCGGCTCGGCGCCCGCCACGAGCTCCGACCAGTCGCTCGACGTCCGCGCGCGGTGGAGGGATCCGCGGCCACGCAGGGGGCTGGACGCCGGGCTGCGCCACGCGGGCGAGGACGACTGGAGCATGTCGCTCATGCGCCGCGGGGACGCGCTCCGGGGCGAGCCGGCGCCCCCACCGGCGCCGCCCCCGGACGTGACCCAGTCGTCCGACGCGACGCTCGACAGGCGGTCCGCCAGCACGCGGCGCATCGACGCGCCCAGCTGCGGCGACGTGAGGGGGCTGTGCGGCTCTCGGGCCTCGGTCAGGGCCCCGAGCTGCCGCATGGACGCCCGGAAGCGCGGGGACGAGGGCATCGTGTGGCCGTCGGTGTGGCCGTCCGCATGTCCATCCGCGTGGCTCCCGAGCGCGCTCTCGGCGGCGTCGGTCGCGTCCAACACCGACAGCTCGAAGCGCGCGTGAGTGTTGATGAGGTGGCGCGCCTGCAGCATCTCGACGAGCGCCGTGTCGCTCAGCCCGTTGCGCTTGCAGACGTAGGCCGCGAAGGAGAAGGCGTGCTCGATGTCCGTGACGGACGCGAGGCGCCAGTGACGCGGGCCCGGCCGGCCGCTCGGCGCGCGCGACAGCGGGGACTCGGCGTCCGCGGCGCGCACGGCCGCGCGGCGCACGTCCCTGGCCCAGCTCAGCATGGATGAGTCGCTCGAGCGCAGGTACTGGAAGAAGATGGTGACGGACGTCAGGTTGACGTAGAAGCGCGCGGCCGCCTGCGTCCGGGCCTCGAGCGGCGCGCTGTCCGTCCCCGCGGGAGCGTCAGCCGCCGCCTCTTCCATCCCGCCCGCGCAGACGACTACGTCCACGGCCTGCGATGGCGGCGACACGACGGCGCAGGCGAGCTCGAACTCCTCGAGCCACCAGAGCGCGCAGCTCTCGAGCCAGCGGTCGCCGCGGCGGCGGAATAGCGGGGCCAGGTCCTCGCGCAGCAGCCGCTTGGCCACGGCGCCCGCGGGCGTGACCCCGCGCTGGGACGACGCGGCCATGAAGTCGTGCCGGAACTGCGCGCTCGCGCGGTGCTCCACGAGCCGCGCGACGACCAGCGCGAGCCCTGGGTCGCCCAGCCGCACGGCCAGCACGCGCACGGCCTCCTGCAGCCGCGGGGGCTCGCACAGCAGGAAGAAGGCGGCGCTGGCCTCGAACCGCTTCTTGCTCAGCAGCGAGTACGCGTTCTTGACGGCCGCGTTGCACCACCGCTCCTGCGAAAAGTCGTGCTCCAGGAAGGCCGCCAGCGTCTGCGCCCGGGCGTCCGTCCATCCAGCGAGAGGGATGATCAGCAACCGCACCACGCGCCCTCCCCTACAAGCGGCACCACGCACGCAACGGTAGGGGCCGCACCTTGCTCTGGTCGTCGCGCGTCATCTTGGCCAGCGCCGCGAGGATGTTGCTCTTGCCCAGCGCTACGTACAAGAGACACACCTGCATGGCGTCCCGCGACCGCGCGAACTGCTGCTTGGCCAGTCTGTGGCGGCGCAGACACGTCCGTTAGCCCCCTCCCCATACCCACCGTCGGTCGACCCTCTCGTCCATCCACGCGCACGCACCGCTCCACGACCTCGCGCAGGTCCTGCACGTCCTTGACCCACAGGCCGAGCCACATGGGCCGCAGGCTCTCCCGCCACGCCAGCTGCGGGCCCGCGCAGCACCGCTCGAGCAGGAACCGCTGCGCGTCCGAGTGCAGCGCCCAGAGCACGCCCGAGGACGGCGCCTCGCTCAGCCACGCGCCGCCCTCGTCCTCGGACTTGTCGGGCCTGTCGGACGCCCCCCCGTGCGCCGCGAGCGCGTCCTGGAGCGCCCGGGCGAACAGGTGCATGGCGAAGAAGCGCTTGGCGCCCAGGTCGGCGCCCGACGCGTCCAGGTCGAACCCGAGCGCCTGCACGGCGTCCACGAAGCGCAGGATGGCCTCCATCTGCACCAGGTGCTCCGTCTCGAACGCGCCGAACAGCCGCAGCGCGTTCTCCTCGAGCGCGCCGCCGCGTCCGCGCAGCAGCACGCCCAGCGCCGCGCGCAGCGTGTCCCCCTCGGCCCGCGACAGCGTCGTCGGGTCCTCCGCGCCCCCGTCGTCCGCATCCGCGCCCGCGATCGCGCTCAGGCGGCGCTGCACCGGCCGCCGCGCGCTCTCGGGCGGCGGCGCGAACAGCAGCTCGGCCCGGTCGGCCGCCGGGTCCGTGTGGATGGCCGTCGAGTAGCGGCCGATGGCGTCCTCGCCCTGGTCCCCGTCCAGGCCGTTGCTAAGACCGCTGCCAAGACCGCTGGCGAGGCTGTCCCCGCGCGCCGCCGGCCGCCGCAGGCGCTTGCCCGAGAAGGAGAGCACGCCCGTGCGCGCGCTGCGGCGGGCCGACGCGTCATGCTCCACCACGCGCGCGAGCAGCTTGAGCATCTGCACGGCGTCCTTGAAGGCGCGCGAGAAGCGGTACGAGACGCGGTCGCCCGCCAGCGCCGTGTCCCGCTCGCCCACGCGCGCGTGCATGCCGAAGAGCGTCGCGAGCACCACGTACGGGTGCCACACGGGCAGCTGCTGCGGCCGCACGGGCGCCTTCCAGTCCATCGCGGCCTGCAGCACGCGCCCGGGCTCGTCCCACTTGCCCAGCACCATGGGCATCTCGTTCGACACGGCCGGTGGGGCCACCCGCTCCTCCGTCCCCGCTGCGTCCTCAACACCGCCCCCCGCGTAGTGCACGCGTCGGGCCCCGGACCCCACCGGCGCCTCCCTCCGGCGGCCGGGCGGGCGCTGGCTGCCGCCGCCGATGAGCAGCGCGGACGCGTCCCGCGAGCAGTCGAAGAGCGCCAGCGCGCCGCCGAGACTGTCCCCGAGGGCGGTCCAGCGCCGCGCGCCCGGCAGGAACCGGTAGACGACGAGCCCCGACGCGTAGTTGACGGCCAGCGCGTCCACGGCGAACTCGACGTGCGCCGCGCACCAGCACAGGCCCAGCACGCGGCCGCGGCGGGAGCCCTCGCGGATGGACGCGTCCAGCCGCAGGATGCCCAGCCCCGACTCGGCCTCCAAGATGTCCACCTCGCACGGACGGTCCGCGCGCACGACCGCCACGCGGTTCGGGTCGTCCACCTCGATGTGCAGGATGCCGCCGTCGTCTTCCGCCGCGTCCGGCCCGGCCCGCCGCTCCGTCGCCACGTAGCCGCGCCGGTAGAAGGCGGGTCCGTCGTCGGCCGCGACGCCCCCGTTCGTGTCGGCGGTCCGCAGCGTCCTGGCCGGCCCGGGTGCGGACGGGGATGCGGACGGGAACGGGGACGGGGACGGGCCAGCCACAGGGAAGGCGCTCATGAGCGTGAAGTGGACCTCGCCGGCCGCCACGCGGCAGCGCCAGTGCTCCACAGCCCCCGTGGCGCTGCCCACGAACAGCAGCGAGTTGAGGCCGGCGCAGCGGCCCCCGGGCCCGCGCTCGCCTCCGGCGGCGCTGAACGCGCGCTGTCGGTAGTCGCGCTCGCCACTAATGGCCGTGATGTCGCGCTTGGCGCGCGCGAACCCGCGCTCGATGGCCAGCGGCCGCAGCTCGAACGTCCGCCCGTCCCGCGAGCGCGCGCCGCGCCACGTGAGCAGCGCCCCCGGCCGCTGCGCCAGCGCGAACACCACGGCCACGTCCGGCACGAACTCGCCGTCGTCCGCGTACGCGGGGCAGACGCACACGAGCGCCAGCCGCGGGGCCACCTGCGCGCGCAGCAGCCGCCGCCAGCCGCCGTAGGTCGACACGGCGCCCGCGTGCACGACCGCGGCCGGCGAGGGCGCGGCCGTGGGCCGCAGCGCGTCCACGCTCTCGAGCAGTTGGCGTCGCAGCGCCCGCGCGTGCTCGTCCGCCGGCTCGCTGCCGTTGCGGCCGACGGCCGACGGAGCGGACGAGAGGCCGCCGTCCTCCCCCTCCGCTCGTCCGGCATCGCACTCGCGCGGCGGCAGCGCCAGCTCCGGGACGGCCAGCAGTGGGTCGTGGCGGGCCCGCAGCCGCAGGGCCACGACGCGGCCGGCCGGCATGACGTCCAGCAGCGCGCGCACGTCCTCCGCGCGGCCGCCCACGACGCTGGCGCCGTCCACGGCCACGAGCTCGTCGCCCGGCGCGAGGCCCGAGGCCTCCGGCCGCTCGCCGCTCGCGGCCCCCGGCGCCTGCTGCTGCGGTCGCTCGGCCACCACTAATCCGCCGCCGTGGGGGGCCGAGCCCTCGACCACGGACACGACCGGGTCCTTCTCGTCCCTCTTGACGGCCGAGACCTCGTACTCGGCGCCCGACGCGCCCGTGGCGTAGTCGTAGAAGGTCCAGGGCGGAAGGCTTGGCGACTTGACGAGCGCCGCGCTGTCGCCCCCGGGATGGGGAGGGAGAGGGGGCGACGCGGCCGGCGGCAACGAAGGGGACCCCACGACGCCCGCGGCGGTCGCGGACCGGCCGTAGACGCTGAGCGCGCCCGACTTGAAGGCCACCAGCAGCATGGGCGTCGCGTCAAAGTGCAGCGTCGGGATCCACTGGATGCACAGCACGCCGTCGTCTGTGCCGTCCCCACGGACCACACTTGGGGCCACACTTGGGGCCACACTTGGGGCCCCGCTCGGGGCCCCACCCGGAGCCCTGCGGCCGTCGTCGCAGGGCAGGACGCCAGACGGGATGAGCCGCGTCTCGGCCGCAAAGGCCGAGAAGGACAGCCAGTAGATGAGCACCTCCGTCTTGGTGGGGCCCGCGTCGACGCTGGCCACGAGCGGGAGCGACGGGTGGGTCGCCAGCGCCGCGATTGCCCCCACGTGGCTGCGGAACCAGCTCTTCTTGCGGACGCGCGCGACCGGCTGGGCCCCGAAGGACCGCCGCAGTGCCGGCCCCGCGCCATCCCCGGACCGCCGCCGATCCTTGACCACGTCCACGACCACGTCCACGGCCACGTCGAACGACAGCATGATGTGGTCGGCGCGCTCCAATACAATGTCGAACTTGGAGGGCAGTCCCAGGTAGTTTTCCGAAAAGTAGGCCATCACGCACGCCTCGCCGAACCCACCGTGGACGGCCGGCGCGCGGGGGCCGTCCGCACCCGCATCCGCATCTGTGTCCGCATCCGCGTCTGCGTCCGCGTCCTCGACGTGGTCGTCCACTTGCAGCCGGAAGGGCGTCTCCTCCACGGCGGGGGCCCGCCCGGCGCTCCCGTAGAGCCCGCGGAGGCGCCAGAGCCGTAGGATGCCGCGGCGGTCCACGCCCGAGACCCACTCGTCCGCGGCGCCGGCCCCGGCGGCGTCCGCGCGGAAGCGCTCGTCGCTCTCGTTGCGGTTCTTGGACATGACCCAGCGGAAGTTGTCGATGGGGTGCGCGGGCGAGAAGGCGAGGACGGGTACGAACCGCGGCAGCGCCTGCGGGCCGGCCGGCGCCTCCTCCGTCCACACGCGGATGGCGCGCGCGGCCGAGCACGTGAGGAGGATCCGCGCGGGCTCGAACCACTGCGGCCGGCGGCACCCGTCCGTCTCGTGGACGGCGTGCCGTGGGGTCCGCGCGGGCTTCCACGAGAAGTAGAGCACACGGTCCCCGTCCGCGCGGCCGTGCTGGAGCGCCTCGGTCCCGGCCACCACGAGTGCGGACGCGGACGCGGACGAGGCCGGCCGAGCGGATGCGGACGGCCCCGCGTCCGCAGCCTTCATGCGCCAGACCGTGGGGCCGCGCGCGCCGGGCGAGAGCGACGCGAAGACGAACGCGTTGGGCGAGAACTTGGCCACGTCGCAGTCCTCGCAGCGCTGGGACCACAGCAGCGGGGCCGTCCGCGGGCCGCCCGAGCGCAGCGACAGCTCGGCGCGCACGTCCGCGCGCACGTCCAGCAGCGCGAGGCTGTCCGCGCGCGGGCCCTCGCTGCCGCGGCCGCTGACGAGCAGCTGGTCCGTGCAGCGCGAGAAGGCCAGGTTGCGGATCCACGTGGCGGGCCCGCCGGTCAGCGACAGGTCGCACAGCGGCACGTACGCGACGCGCGCAGCCGCGTCCCCCGCGCGGGGCGACCGCTGCGGCGCGTGCACCATGATCTGCGTGGCCGAGAGGGACGCGAGCTTGCCGTGGAAGGCGCTCCAGCGGACGAAGCGGATGGCCGACCGGTGGCCCGAGGGCGCGATCGAGCGCAGCAGGATGAAGTCGTCGCTGTCGTACAGGCGCACGGCCGTGCCCGCGGGGACGGCCAGCACGTTGCGGCCGTCGATCCGCGTCCAGCCCCACGACCGCGGGGCCTCCACCCCCGTCGTGGACGCCGACCAGGACATGAGGGCGGGGTGAGATGATGGAGGGGGCGGACGATCGACTCGCGGATTGTGGGGACCGCTAGGGATCCGCAAGGGACCGGCCGCTGGGGGACCGACCGACCGCTTGTCCGCTTTTCCAAAGCCCAAAGACAAGAATCCCCATGAGGACCTTCAACCACGCGAACTATCGTACAGACTTGCTATCATTATGATCCACTTTGCATGAAGTTAGAGGGTACAAAAGAAAGGACTGTATACCGTGGAAGTATACACTTTTGTGCGTGAGCTCGGAATTTATTGCGACACTGGACTTTGCGAATGTTTCATTCAGCCCAGCTGGTGCGGCCGCAGGAAACCATGTGTGCGCACTGGAGTCCTGTCCTACAAGACGATCCGTGGCGGGATGACGCACGCGGCCAGACTCTGGCTAATTGGTAGCGTGCGCACGTGGGGCTGGCTGACGGCAGACTTCCGTCCGTCTCGGCTGTGGAGCGTGCCGTGCTCCGTTGCGTCCGTAATTTTTGCCCGCACACCAAACTTTTCGTTCGATTGCGGCCCAAAAGCCACTATGGCGCACGCTGATTGGTCGGTCTATTTTTTTTATTCCGCCACGTTCTTTTTTCCCCTGGCTCTCTATTGATTAAACTCACGGTTTGTATGTGACAGTACGCGTATACTATTATACATTCCCTGCGCGCTCTCTGCCCGCCGGGATAACCTCCGCCTCCGCATACAAACCGCCATATACGGCTGCTCCTTGCTGTCCTCATTCCCATGCGCTCACTATTGTTATAGACGTCCGCGCAAGGGACCAGCACCATGGGCAACTGCTGCTCGACGGAGGCCACGGCGACGATCCCGCACGCGCCGGCGGCCGACAAGCCGCTCGCGGCCGACCCGGCCCCGGCCGCGGCCCCGCGCCCGGACGCGCCGGAGAGCCCTCGCGGCGCGGACGAGGCCCCTCCGCCGGCCGCAGCGGACGGGCCGGACCAGTCGCCGGCGTCGGCGGCCGCGGGCGAGGACGAGGGCGGGGGCGGGAGCGGACGCGTGCAGACGCCCACGCGCGCGGCCGGCGCGGCCTTCAGCCCCGTGGACGCGCCGGGCGCGACGCACGCGGTGCGCATGGGCGGGTACACGCTGCGCTACTCGTACTACTCGAAGCGCGGGTTCTACCCCGAGGCGCGCAAGAAGCCCAACCAGGACAGCTACTACTGCGAGACGCACTTCGCGGGCGACGAGGCCAAGGCCTTCTTCGCCGTGTTCGACGGCCACGGACAGGTCGGGGACGTCTGCTCGCAGTTCGCGGCCGAGCAGCTGCCCGACCTCATCGTGCGCGGCCTCGAGCAGGGCGCCGGCGTGCTGCCCGCGCTCGCCAAGGCCCACGTCGAGACCAACGAGGCCGTGAGTGCTTCACTATAGGCTCAGTCTGTCTGTCTGTCTGTCTGTGTTGCTGCTGCTGCTGTCGTGCACCGCCCACTAACTATCGCTACCGACCGACGGACGGACGGACGGACGGACGGACGGACCGCCGTGCTACTCGCTCGAGACAGATGCACGAGGCGTCGTTCGACGACTCGATGAGCGGCACGACGTCCATCTCGGTGCTCTTCTGCGGGGACGAGGTCTACGTGTCCAACGTGGGCGACTCGCGCGCCATCATCGCGCAGGAGAACCTCAAGGCCTCCACCATCGCGGGCGAGGCCAACCTGGTCGCCAAGCCGCTGTCCATCGACCAGACGCCCTTCCGCAAGGTGCGTCCGCCCCCGGCCCCCCGGCCCCCGTGGGTAGTGACTCGCCGCCACGGACGCAACGTACTGAGCCCTGCAATGCCACCCGCGACGCGTCCAGGACGAGCGCGAGCGCGTCAAGAAGTGCGGCGCGCGCATCCTCACGGTGGACCAGGTCGAGGGGCTCGAGCCCATCCACGAGAACTGGGGGCTCACGCTCGGCGAGGAGATCGACATGAACGGCGACCCGCCGCGCATCTGGCACCCGTACGGCCAGTACCCCGTACGTTCGCCCCCCCTCTCTCTCCTGGGTATCGAAGACGTCTCGCGCAGGAAGAAGGACCACAGAGGCTGACTGACACGCCCGACCAATCTGTGCGCTCGTTCCTAGGGCACCGCGTTCACGCGCAGCATCGGCGACCTCGTGTCCGAGGAACTGGGCGTGACGGCCGACCCCGAGATCCTGTGCAAGGGCCTCAAGCCGCACGACAAGTTCATCGTCGTGGCCAGCGACGGCGTGTTCGAGTTCCTCACGAGCCAGAACGTCGTCGACATCGTCAAGAAGTTCGACGACCCGTCCGAGGCCTGCCGCGCGCTCGTGGAGGAGGCCTACAACCGCTGGCTGCAGTTCGAGGTGCGCACGGACGACATCACGGCCATCTGCATCTTCCTCGACGGCCTCAACGGCAACAACCACGACGGCCCTCGCGAGAGCATCTTCCTCGGCCGGGAGGTGCTCGCCTTCCAGTCCATGCAGCGGCCTGTGCGCGGCTCGCAAAAGAGCGCTCGCCGCGACACGATCGTCGGCACTGACGCCATCCGCCTCTCCATCACCGACGCCATGGTCGACCTCGACGACAAGCTGCCGCCGTCCGACTCGGGCAGCAACGACGAGCGGTCCGAGGAAGAGATCGAGTGGATCAAGGACATTGTCCACGAGAACTTTCTCTTCAACCACCTGAGCGAAGAAAAGGTATGTCGGATAACCTGCCTGTCTGCCTGCCTGCTTGCCTGTCTGAGACGGAGATGGTGGTGGCTGACGCACTCACCATGGCCTCACGTGACGCAGATCCGCTCGGTGATCTCGGTTCTGAAGAAGGAGGAGGTCAAGGCAGGCGAGGTCGTCATCCGCCAAGGCTCGCCCGGCGACACTTTCTACCTGGTACGACCGCAGCTCTTCTCGTTGTTCTTGTCACACGCCATGCTGATCGATTCGAACCCAACGACCGACGCCAGGTCGAGTCGGGCGAGTTCGAGGTCCGCCAGCTCCCGGACGAGCATGCAGGCGACGCCCCGACCGCCAACTCGGCGCAGGCGCTCGACGACTATGGCGAACTGATCCACGTCTACAAGGCATCGGAGCAGCTCCACCCGACCTTCGGGGAGCTGGCGCTCATCTACTCCAAGCCGCGTGCTGCCACGGTCGTCGCGACGACAGACGGCTCGCTCCTGTCGCTCAACCGTCTGGCCTTCCGCTCCATCCTCATGCGTGGGCGGCCGCTCCGCGACGTTGTCTCGCGTCTGAGGCAGATCAGCCTGCTCCGTCCGCTGACCGTGGCTCAGACCAACCTGGTGGCCGAGGAGATGAAGTCGATCACGTTTGCTGCCGACCAAGTGATCCTGCACGAGGGCATGACGGAGCCCGGGTTCTTCCTGATCATCAGCGGCCGCATCGAGGCGTCCGCCAAGTCGGACACCGTCGCTCCGCTCGAGCTCAAGACCTTCGACTACTTTGGCGAGATCTCTCTTGTCCGTCGGCGGTCCATCAGGTAATGCACGTCCGTTGATGCCGCTCCGACTCGCAGCGCGTTATCGCTCACGCTTGTTGCCTCTGCCAATGGATTCACGACAGCCAACGCACACTGCGCGCCAGCGAGAAGACCGAGTGCCTCTTCATCAAGCGAGACACGCTGGAGCAGGCGGTCGGCAAGCTGTCGTCCGTGATGGAGAAAGACAAGATCCGCCGAACCCGCAAGGACCGCATCGCGGAGGCCCGCAAGCGCGCTTCGGTGCGTTTCGCCGACGTCTCTCTTTCGATCGCTACCGCTTTGACTGGAGCCGTTGACTCGGTTGTGCTTGCGACGCCCTGCAGGCCAAGGCGCTGGTGCTGTTCGACAGCGAGCCGCCGGCCGGCAAACTCCCCAAGACGGTGAGCCAGTTCGAGGTCGTCGGCGACGTGTTCTACGACCCGATCAACACCATCCGCCTCGTCAAAGTCAAGGGCACCTCGCCTGGCACGTACATGACGCTGCGCTCCGTGAGCAAGCAGGCCGTCTTTGACGCCAGCATGCAGAAGCACGTGTGCGGCGAGCGTGACATCTACGTGGCGCTGTACGAGAAGAACGCGCTCGTGCCGAACGTGTACGGCATGAACACCAACGACACGGACATCCACCTGCTCTACGACGCGCAGATCGTCGGCAACCTGGAAGAGTTCCTGGGCCGAGAGCCCCACGGCGAGTCGTTCGTCCGCTACTACGCCGCCCAAGTCGTCATGGCGCTCGAGTTTCTGCATTCGGTTCGCTCTCCCCCTCTCCCTCTCGGCTCTTTCACTTCGATTGCTGCCCAGTCGGCAGGCTAACGCTCGCTTCTAACGGCTTGCGACTGCAGGAGGGCATCGTGTCCCGAACCGCCGACCCCACGAACCTGCTGGTCGACCGCAGCGGCAACATCCGCATGCTCAACCTCAGGTACGGCAGTCGACCGCTGGCTTCTGTATGAGAACTCACTCCGACGACGGCTTTGCCTTGGCGGCTTCGTAGGTTGTCCAAGTACGTCGGCCGCGGGCGGACGTACACTGTGTGCGGCACCCCAGAGTACCTTTCGCCGGAGCAAATCCAAGGAGAAGGTGCGTTGCGCGCGTCAAACGGACGGCGAGACTGGGCCTCCGGTTCTAGCGCATCTGCATCCGCTACGAGTCTAAACGCTCGCTGCTTGGCTTGCTCTCCTGGCGCGGATCCACTTGAGCAGGGCACAACATCGCGGCGGACTACTGGGCGCTCGGGGTGCTCATGTACGAGCTCTTGTGCGGCGTCACGCCGTTCTCCCAAGACAAGAAGGGAGACATTGAGATCCTCAACCTCATCGCCTCCTTCACCCCGGTGCGTCCATCGATTGGTCCCCACTGCTGAGGCGTCCGCGTCCCGCTCCGTCACGTGGCTGGCTCACCGAGCCGCTCTTGTGTGCGCTCGACAGGACCAGCTGCATTGGCCGGAGACCGCGAGCCCCGAGATCAAGGACCTCGTCTCCCGCCTCCTGTGCCCCGAGTATCCGCGCCGCCTGGGCTTTTCCGTCTCGGGCTCGCGCGCCAGCTTCTCTCGGAACGGGTGCGAGGCCATCAAGAAGCACGCCTTCTTCGCCGGCACGTCGTGGGAGGCGACCAAGAGCGGCTCCTTCGCGGTGAGTCCCTCTCGCGCGCCCACACACACGCTACGTACGAGTATCTGTCTGACCGGCGGGCGGCCTGTTCGCTGTCGTAGGCGCCGCTCGAGGTGGAGGCGTCGGCGCGCTTCAGAGAGATCCTGGCGGACAAGAGCCACCAGGAGCTCAACATCGGCGCCAAGTACTCGGGCGACTTCGAGTGGCTCTCGGGCTTTTAGGCCGCGCTGATCCCAGGGCAGGACGCACGCGACGCGCCTTCGCCCTCGCTTCCCTTTACTGCCTGGCGCCCCCGGCCACCTCAACCGACCGCGGGCTAAGCAAACCAGGAATGCTGTCCATCCCGCACTTTTTACCCGAGCCAGCCCCGTTCGTCGCTTCCTGCGTTCGGATTACCATGCACTCACGCCGTTCGTCCGACCATCCAACCCTTGACTGACCGACTGACTCCTGCATCCGCGAGGTCAACGGGCTCCCCGGCTCGATTCCATTGCGTTACGTACGACCCGTTGCTAGACCTAGACAAGCCCTCAGCCCCGCCGCCGACGCGACTACACCGACATGGCGTACAGGACGGCGACCGCCAGCAGCGGCACCAGCCCGTACACGAGCTGCTGGTACAGCGCGAGCTTGGCGTTCGCGGTCGCCACGGCCTGGCTCGAGCGCTCCTTGAGCTGGGCCACCTCGCCCGTGACGGCCTTGCGTGCCTTGGCCTCGGCCGCCGCCGCGAGCTCGCGCGCCGCCTCCAGCTCGCGCCGCAGCTGCGCCAGCTCCCCCGCCAGCCGGCCCGCCTTCTTCTCGCGGTCCTTCAGACTGTCCGCAAGCCTCTTGCGCTCAGCGTTGGCCGACACGAGCTCCGCGCGCGCCCGGCCCGCCTGCTTGCGCGCGCTGTCGGCCTCGGCAGCCTTGTCGTTCATCTGCACCGTCGCGGCCTGCGCCGAGGCCTTCCACTTGGCCTGGTGCTTGCGCGCCTCCTTGAGCTCCTCGTTGGCCTCCAGCAGCGACGTGCGCGCCTTCTTCAGCAGCTCCTCCTGCTGCGCTCGCGAACCGCGCGCGGCCTGCAGCTGCTTCTCCGTCTCCGCGAGCTTGCCCACCAGCGCGTCGCACTTGCTTGTCACGGCCGCCAGCTCCTCCGTGGCCGCGGCCAGCTGCGCGCGCAGGGCCGTCACCTGCGCGCGGGCCTCGGCCGCGGCCTTGTCGTCCGCTGTCGCCTTGTGCTGCTTGAGCGCCGCGACCTCCTCCTCAAGCCCCTGGACGCGCGCGCTCGCCTCGCTCTTTGCCGCCAGCGCCTGCTCCAGAGAAGCCTGTCGCACGAGCAGCAGCCGACCCGTCAGCCCCTACACCTCAACACCACGACTCGAACGCCAACACGCACCGACGCCTCGGCAAGCTGGGCCTGGATCCGCGCGTGCTCGGCGTCCTTGGCGGCGCTCTGCCCCTCCAGCTCCGCGATGCGGGCGCTCAGCTCCGCCGTCGTGTCGTCGTGCTCGCGCTTGGCCGCGTCGTGCGCCGTGGTCAAGGCCTCGCGCTCGGCCTCGGCAGTCTCCAGCATGGACGCGAGCACCGCCAGCTCGCCCTTGAGCGCCGCAGTCGCCTCCTCCGAGTCCGACGACCGCGACTGCGCGGCCGAGTGCCGCGCCTCCAGCTCGCTGTGCGTCGCCTCGAGCACCGCCAGTTGCTCTCGCAGCGTGAGTATCTCAGCGGCCGACGCCGCGACGCTTTCCTTGGCGGCGGCGAGCTCCGCGGCCACGTCGGCCGCGCGCTCGTCGAGCGCCTTGCGCTGCCCAGCGACTTCCTCGACCTGCACGCGCCACGAGCGGTTCTCCACCTCCAGCTCGGCGTTCTTGTCCGTCAGCTTCGCGTTGGCGATCTGCATCCGACAGCACCACAGCATCCAGAGCATGAGCGACCGCCCCAACGACCAAGGCAGCGTTATTCACAGCCGCCACCAACCTGGAACTCGTCGATCGACTTCCACAGCTTGCCCAGGTGCGTCTCCTTGGCGTCCTTCTCGTCCTCGAACTCCTGCACCGCGCGCTGCAGCTTGGCCACCTCCGCGCGCAGCTCGCGGTCCGACGCGCTGGCGCCGTCCAGCTCGGCCAGGAGCGCGCTGTTCTTGGCCTGCAGGTCCGCCACCGACTGCTCCAGCGTGCGCTGCGCCGCGCGCAGCTCCTGCTCCGCCTCGCGCAGCTTGTCGTTCGCGCTCGCCAGCTCGCCGCTCGTCGCCTTCTCCGCGGTCAGCGCGGCTTCCAGCGACGCCACCGCGGCCGCGATCGCCCTCTCCACGTCGACGGCGCTCGCCTCGCTCGTGGCCGCAGCCGTCGCCGTCGACATCGACGAGGTCATCCTCGTCACGGAGGCGGTCGTCGTCATTGTTGCGACGCTCGTGGTCGAATCGGGAGCCGTTGCCGCCTTGGCCGTGCTCGCCGTCGTCTTCGCCGGCTCGGGACTACTCTCGACCGTCTCCGACCCGCTCTCGACCGCCATCGACTGCTTGACGGCCGACTGCTTGACAGCCGACTGCTTGGAGGCCGACTGGGCAGACGCCTGGACCGCCCCGCGGCTGCCAAGGAACGCCAGCGCCTTCTTCGTGCGCTCGAGCTTGCGCGTCTGGCCCTCGAGCGCGTGCAGGCGCTCGTCCGCCGACCGCAGCCAGCTCGCGACGCCGTCCGCGCGTCGGGCGAGCGCCTCGTCCGCCTCCGCTCCACCAGTCGCCACCTGCGACGCAGCGGCGGCATCTTCCGCGCGCTTGGGCGCCTGGACCGTTGGCGGCGTCTTCTTAGACTCCTTTGACGCCTTCGCACTTGCGCCGCCGGTGGGCGAGGCGCCGCCGCCGTTGCTGCTCTTGACGCCGCCGTTCTCGTCATTGCTGCCGTCGCTCGCGACCGTGCGGTCCGCCTCCGCCTCCTCGCTCTCGTCCGCCCGCGCCTGCAGCTCCTTGCGCAGCTCCACGAGCCGCTTGACCGCCGCCTTGACCTCGTCAAAGGTCGCGCCGCCGCTCTTCAGCCGCTCCTGCAGGTCGCGCACGCGCGTCGCGCTCGCGTCGATCTCCTCCTCCAGCGCCGCGCGGTCGAGAAACGCCATGGTCGACAGGGATAATGTGGCGGAGCGCTGTGAGCGGAGGGAAGGTAGGTCGGCGGATGAGTGACCGACCGACGGAGTGAGTGAGGGACTGCGGCAGCAACTGGCGCGACGACAACAAGACGCCGGATCAAAGGACGCGACGACGAGTCCACCACGGGATAGATGGTCGTCGACGATTGGCTGAAATGACACGATCTTAAAGTGAATATTCTAACTTGAATATTCAGAGTTTCCAAGTGACGGCCGCGAATCGCCGTCGCGTAGTTCTCTGGCGTGTACGCGTAGACGCAGCCCCAGGCGCCCAGCATGAAGAACGACAGCAGCGATCCCGTCACCATGACTGGCACCTCTTCCGACGGCACGTAGCCCATCGCGATGGCCGCCACGAACGCGCCCATGAGGAAGCCCACGAGCGTCTGGCGGCGGCCGACCACCTCCACCAGCGCGGCCGCACACAGGTAGCCGGGCAGCTGGAACGCCGTGATGATCAGGATCGTCTCCCACTTGCCGTTTACGTCGTACCCGTTGAGCGCGATCAGCGCCGGCAAATAGATGAAGATGGAGTAGTACGACATCGAGATGCCGAACCAGAGCGTCCACAGCACCGTCGTGCGCACGCTGAACGGCTGGCGGAGCAGCTGGATGCGGGCGAGATGCGACTTGGGCAGCTCCGGGGCGGCGCCAGTGCCGAACAAAGTGGCCGCGCCCGTCTCGGCCAGCTCGCACTTCTCGTCGAACGGCTCCAGGCCGT
>JAADXZ010000528.1:0-18927 GCA_023338055.1 Phytopythium mirpurense | reverse complement strand
CCCCCCCCCCCCACACACACACGGAGAAACAAGGCGAGGGCCAGCAAGTTCGGAGCTCGGCCTCTCCTTGCTACGTGCGCGTCCTCCTTTCCAGAAGAGCAGTCACAGCAGCATTACGATGGACGGCGAGAGCGATCTGCGGCGGAAACCTGGCGCGGGGGACGGAGACCCGGCCGCGGGCAAGTCGGTGCTCTTCGACGCGTCCAAGAAGGAGCAGTTCTACCCGGCGAGCGGGCTCAAGAAGCTCGCGCGCAAGCTCAAGCCGCTGTGTAAGGTGGACGTGAACAAGGACGACCTGTCCAAGGACCGCATCAAGGACGCGAGCGTGCTCGTGTTCGCTGGCGTGCGCGAGCGCTTCAGTTCGACCGAGTTCGCCACGCTCAAGGAGTTCCTACATACGGGCGGCAGCGTGCTGCTCATGCTCGGAGAGGGCGGCGAGGACGCCTTCGACACGAACCTCAACGGCTGGCTCAAGGAGTACGTGCGCTCTGTACATGTGCATGCAACGGCCGCTAATCGACAGCTCGCCTTGTACTCGTGCGCGCGACTGCGGGCAGCTACGGCATCTTTGTCAACTCGGACGCCGTGATCCGCACCGTGTACCACAAGTACCACCACCCGAAGGAGGCGCTGATATCCAACGGCGTCGTCAACCAGGAGATCGCGCGCCTGGTACTCCCGCGCGTTGGCTCGCTCCGTCGCCACGACCGACGCTACTGCATGCACTAATTGTATCGGTGATTGTATGGCACGAATTGGCAGGCGAATGAGCTGTCGGGGCGGCGGGAGCTGCCCGTGGCGCGGGAGCTGCCGGGCGCGGACAAGGCCGCGCATGCGCTCGAGAAGGATCAGAAGGGCCTGACGTTCGTGTACCCGTATGGCGCGACGCTCAACGTCAAGAAGCCGTCGGCGGCCGTGCTGTCCACGGGTTTCATCTCGTACCCGGTGAACCGGCCGGTGGTGGCCGTGTGGCAGGACGGCGGGCTGTCGTCCAAGAAGCTGCAGGCCGGGCGGCTCGTGGTCGTCGGCTCGGCACACTGCTTCACGGACGAGTGGATCGACAAGGAGGAGAACGGCAAGCTGCAGGACATTGTCTTCCGCTGGCTCCTCAAGGACGCCGCGATCCAGTTCGACCCGGTGGACCCCGAGCTGAGCGAGTACACGCGGCTGCCGGACACGCAGGCGCTGAGCCAGCGGCTGCGCTCGTGCCTCCAGGAGAGCGAGGAGCTGCCCAAGGACTTCACGCAGCTCTTCGACGACTCGCTCTTCAAGTTCGACACGTCGCTCATCCCCGAGGCCGTGAGCCTCTACCAGGAGCTCGGCGTCAAGCACGAGCCGCTCACGCTCATCCCGCCGCAGTTCGAGTGCCCGCTGCCGCCGCAGAAGCCCGCCGTGTTCCCGCCGACGCTGCGCGAGCTGCCGCCGCCGGCGCTCGACCAGTTCGACCTGGACGAGCACTTTGCGAGCGAGTCGCTGCGGCTCGCGCAGCTCACCAACAAGTGCTCGGACGACGACCTCGAGTACTACGTGCGCGAGAGCGCCGACATCCTCGGCATCCTGCCCAAGCTCGACCCGGAGCGCAACGACGCCAAGCACGTCCTCGAGTTCATCTTCCACAAGCTCGTCGGCTTCAAGAAGCTCAACCAGGAGGCGGCGTCCGTGCTGCCGGCCGGGCCGCCGCCTGGCGCCGAGTCGCCCGTGTCGGCCAAGGACTCGCCGCCGCCGCTCAAGGACGGGCGCTCCAACAGCTTCCGCGGCCGCCTCGACCCGGACGAGAGCAAAGCGGCGACACCATGAGCGTTCCCCACGCCTCGAGGGTCTCGAGTCGGGGCTTAACTCGACTCTATTGCTGGCTCGAGGGGTTAATCGAAGCGTCTTTTGCTCTTGCTGCACGCCGTCCGTCACTTGCGCGGCGGCGGCGGCCGCTGGTAGACGGTGCTGTCGCGGCCGACCGAGTAGCGGCGCGCGCCCACGAGCTCCGCGGTCGCCTCCTTGCGCATGTGCTGCACGTGCTCGTGCGAGCGCGCGCGCAGCTGGCGCTTGGTGGCCGCCAATATGTCGCCGAACTGGCGCGCCACGTCGTCGCTCTGGCGCTGCAGCGCCTCGCGCTCCTGCCGCCGCGCGAGCAGCCGCGCGCACATGGGCTCGTAGCGCTCCGTGATGTGCTGGACCTCGGTCGCGATGTGGCCCAGCTCGCCCTCGTACTCGGCCACGGCCGCGAGGCAGAACGCCTGCCGCTGCTTCATCTTGGCCACCAGCTTGTCCAGCTCCCCGATCTGCCTCCGCATTCGTCGTCAGACTCGAGGTATGCAGAGATCCGCGCGACTTGGAAGGAGATCGGGACGTACTCGTAGCGTGGCCAGCATGGACGCGTCGCCCGTCTCGAGCGTCTGCCGCTCCATGAGCGTGACCCGCGACGGCTGCGCGCGTCACACACGTTAGCGGACTCGTACAATGGATGAGAGAACGCTCCGACAGGCTCCACGCACGCTGCCGGCATGCTTGCCGGGGCTCGTGGCGCCTGGAGAGCTCATGGCGCTCGCCTTGTCCGATCGCTCGCCTTGTGAGCACACGAGCGCAGGATGGGGCTCTAATTATAGCCAGCGCGAGTGAGCGCCATGGGGGAGCTATTGTAGCTATTTGGCCGTCCAAAGCCCGGGGGCTTGGTCGCAACAGGGCGTGTATTGGACGCATCTACTCCTACTCGCCTCTCGAGCGCAGGCGCTCGCCACCCGCCGCCGCTCGCCTATCCTCCTCTCCCAGCCCGCCTCGGCCAGGTTGGAGCGCGGCGCGCTTAGCCGTACTGCAGGCGGAAGACGTCGTTGTGAATGTAGTACTGGCCCGGCTGGTGCGCGACGAGCTGGAACACCTGCGTGAACTGGATGGGCGGGTTCTCCTCAATCTACGCGCGTGTCGAGAGTCAGCGGTCCAGTTCAAGGCTGCAGCAATAATAGGGAGATAGAAAGTGAGAGAGAGAGAGAGGTACAAAGCGCGCCGCACCTGGATCTTGCCCTGCACAAAGATGATCATGGCGTTGCCCGACGTGGACGGCTGGATGTCGAGCGTCGGGTACTCGTGGCGCACGGGCGGCAGCGTCTGCAGCTTCTGCATGATGGCCTGCTGGCCGGACAGCATGTTGCCCTCCCACGTCATGGACGACACCGCTTGCTGCGTACACAGTCGCAGTCGCAGTCCGTGTCAGAGCAGAGCCGCCACCAGCGCGCGAGGGTTAGATAGCGAGAAAAAGCGCGTGAGCGGTTCGAAGCCGCTTCCAAAGCGGGGGAGACACAGCGCGTGGGAGACGTACGTAGAGGTTCGCGAGCCCCGCGCGGTTCGTGTCGAACGTCGTGTAGTAGTGCTGCACGAAGGCCTTGGCGACGTCCTCGGCCGACATGATGCAGAGAGGGAGATTCCCGCGCTTCGCCTCGGTGTGGTCGGTCGCCTTCTCGACCCCTTTCTTCTCAAACTCAAACAAGAAGCCACCACGCGAACGGCTCCAATTCGTGGCTCCCAAAGAGGCGATTGATTGGTCGAAAAGATTCTAACTACGAATATGAGTTGTTTCAGTACATTCAAATGTAACTGAGGGTTAGATACTGTAATAGACAACGATACAGAGTCAGCTTGTTCACGTTGAAGCAAATGCCCTCCTCCCCCCAACACACACACTTGCCAGCCGCCAGTGCGGGGTTACGGCGAGGACGGCGGATTATCCAGGTGCGCGCGTGTTGCCGGCAGCGGCGGCGCGTCCTCAAGACGAGAGCGCGGCGGCGGTGGCGGGTGGGCGCGGCCCTCGGCGTCGGCGGTGGCGGTGGAGGATCCGAGCAGGTGACGCGCAAAGAAGTGCTGGAACCGCGCCAGCGCCACTTCACCCTTGGGGATCACGTGTCCTTGGTTATGCGCAGCCGTGACGACCTGCTCGTTCGCTGTCTGTTGGTGCAAGAGCGTCAGCACGAAACCCAGGCACGCGTACAGTACCGGTAGAGGGAGCCCACCGCTGCCTCCTGGAAAAGGTCGGCAATGTGCTGGCTCTTGTTGGCGGGGATGACGTGGTCGTTGGACCCAAAGAGGTGCAGCGAAGGGATGCCGCCCAGCACGCCGTCATCCAGCGTGTACTGCGGTGGGCCTTGGTAGCTGCCGATCAGCACCGCGGCCTTGGGGGTCCAGCCCAGCTCCCGCTTGCCCTGCCAATCCACTCAGTGAGTACCCCATCCAGTCCACAGGTTACGCAAGCGCAGAAATATGTAACCCGGTCTCCTCTTCACCTGCTCCGAGCACATCCAGGCGGCGAGGCTGGCGCCTTGCGAGAAGCCCATCACCGCGTCGACCTCGCCCAGCTCGCCCAGCTTGTTCCGCAGGAACGCCAGCAGCAGCGCGCGGTCGCGGTCGAGCTGCGCCGGGTCGCTCTCGTGGATCCCGAGCGGCCGCCACCACGCGCGGAACTCCGTCTCGCGCTTCTTGGCACTCGCCAACGCGCGCTTGGACGACCGCGGGCGGCTCGTGCCGGCCAACGCCAATGGCTTGCGCGCCAGGATCGGTGGCACCACCGTGAACGGGCCGTCCACGTACATGTACTCGACCGGCAGCTCCGGGCAGGTGGCGCACAGGTGCTGCGTCTTGGCCGCAAACGTGCGCGCGTCCTGGTACATGCCGTGGAGGCACAGCACACGCACGGCGCGCGCGCCGCCGCCACGCACCGCGCTCACCATCGACTCCGCCGGGCCAGCCACGCCGCTGGGCGCGCAGGGAGCTGTAGGGGGACGCGCGCAAGGCCAACGCACAGACAGACGGAGGAGCGCGCAGGTTGGGGAATGACGCGGGGGACGTGCGCCTTCGAAAAAGGCGTGCGTACCCAGGGTTACGTTAGCAGATTTGTCGATTTTGTGAGATGTAAGCAAGATTGGTACATTTAATGAGAAATGTTGATTTAGAAGAGTGGTGGGTGCAAATATGGGGTACGTTTCGCGTGTGGCCGCCTTTGACATCTTTATATTTAAAAAAAGTTGAAATGAAAATTTATGTACTAAATGTTAGATGTGGACCTTGACATTTCCTTTTCTAGGGTTAAGAAAATGTCAACGGTTTTCACAAGTGAAAACAACATACTTTTCCTTTTTGAACAAGGTCTACATCGTACAAATATAAACGTATACAGGATAACGCAATCACACAGCGCCATTTTCTCGTGTAAGTACGTTTTTTTACCCGAAACCCGAGTCTTTTTACTATAACCCTAAACCTGTAAGCTTACATATCATTTTGGCAGTTACACCCCCGTCCCGCGCTATAATACAGTACAGTAGTCAAGTCGCAACAGAACACTGGCAGATCTTTCGTCAAGTTGAAGTCGATCTTCAATATAGTATTTCAAAACATGTGGTCCTCTGCTCGCCAACCAACCAACGTCAGCAGCGCAGTCCTACACGGTAATACAGTAGGCAGGTCCTACCGCGGGAGCATCTCGTGGGCGGCTCCGTCGTCTCGCCCTCCTCGCTTGCTGCCCAGCGCGCGCTTGACCTGGTCCGACCTCGAGACGGTGCGCCGCAGCTGGCGGAAAAAGCCCACGGACGGCGGGCCCGACCGCGGGTACACGTCCTCCGCGTCCACGTTTTTGGCCAGGCGGAAGCAGCGCGTGCAGTGCTCCTCCTCGAGCTCCCGGCGCGTCACGATGCCGCGCACGTTGTTGTGTCGGTTGACGACGACGAGGTGGCGCAGGCCGGCGCTGCGGAACAGGCGGTAGGCGCGCACGAACGGCGCCTCCTCTTGGACGACGTACGGCGTCTGGTTCATGTACGGCGTCAGGTCCACCCACAGCGCGCGGTCCTCTTCGCGCAGCGTGTACAGCGGTCCTCCCTCGTGCGGCAGCTCGGGGGACACTTTCAGGTCGGCGAACGGGGTCGGCACAGGGTAGCGCGGGTAGTGCGCCTCCATGTCGCGATACGACAGGCAGTAGCGGTCCCCGAGCGTCTCTGGCGACTCGAGCAGCGAGTCCTCGGCGCGTGGCGTGCTGTCGCGCGTCTGATTGAGGCGGCGCACGTTGTTGTTGGTCGTCACGTCCGGCTCGTAGGACGCGGGGTGAGGCTGGCGGCTGAAGGGCTTGGGCTTGTCGGTCGTCAGGTCGCGGTGGCTCAGCAGCACGTTGAGCTGCTTGCGCAGGACGACGCCCGCGAAGAAGCGGCTGCCAAATGTCGGGTCCTCCACAATCACCGGGAACGCATTGTGCTTGGTGCTGACCAGCAGGTCGAATATGACTCCTGCAGGTTGGTTCCTCGAAAAGAGCATCGTCAGACCCACTACACAGCACATCACCTAGAGCACATAAGGCAGGCCGGCGTACCAGCTCGCTCGACCGTCCGAAGCGTCTTGGGGTTCGGCGTCATGATGTGCTTGACGCGCAAGAAGGAGCCGCGCAGCGAGGGGTTCCAGTCGAGGAAGGGCACGTGCCGCAAGTGGATGTGGATGTCGTAGATGCCTTCGTTAAAGTAGTTGCCGACCCAGCGCGCGAAGAAGGACGTGAGGATCAGCGGCAGTCCGTACTCAATGTTGCCCGTGCACTCGAGGATGATGACGGTGAGCGAGATCGTCATGCGGGTCACGCCGCCGAGCATGGCCACGCTGCCGACCAGCCCGTACGTCCGTGGGTCGACGCTCTTCCACGTGTACAGCTCGGTGAAGTGGTTGATGACGCGCGTCCACAGCCGCCCGTACGCAGCGCCGATCAGCAGCGCCGGGATGAACAGTCCGCTCGGGATCTTGAGCCCGTACGTGATGCACGCGAGCAGCAGCATGACGGCCCAAAAGACGACCAGGTTGCGCACTTCGAATGAGTCTGGCGGCGCGTGGAACAAGTGCTTGATCGCGACCTCGCCCGACGAGAGCATCAACGACGCCAGGTCGTTGTACTGGCCCTCGTCGCAGTAGAAGCGCACCAGCTCCTTCTTGTACGGATACTCGACCGTCTCGTCCGCTCGGAAGCAGTCGGCGCCGTCCAAAGTGACGCTCGTGCAGCTCTCGCAGATGCACGCCGTGCCGTTGCGCCGGAGCGTCTCCATGGTGAAGTCGAACGCCTTGCTTGTCTCGGCACCCGACTTCAAGTGCGAGAGGTCCTCGCGCATGTGGGGCAGCGGATGGCACGTGCCCATGAGGAACGGGATCGAGAAGGTCAGCGACGAGATGAGGACGGAGAGCAGCAGCGCTTCCATCCACGAGACGCCCCGCGTGCGCGCCCATCGCGCCCTCAGCTTGGCCAGGCGCGTGTTTACGCTGTTGAAGACCGCGCCTTGGAGACCTCCGCCAATGCCCATGAGGATGAACAGCGGTACCTCCCAGATCTGGTACGTCGACGACGTGAACGAGCCGAACGTGAACGTGCCCGTGTGGCTCCCGAGCGTCCCCCACGACAGGTTGTCGTTCATCCCCGAGAGGAAGAACGCCAGCGTGAACGTCGCCGCCATGGCGCAGAAGAGCGTGCGCCAGGTCAGCACCTGGTTCCAGAACGACGCGCCTTCTTCGAGCACGAACAGCACGCCGCCGATGGGCGCGCCGAACGCAGAGGCGACGCCTGCCGCCGCGCCGCACGCCACGAAGTCGCGCTTCTCCCGGTCGTTGCGGAAACCAGCAAAGTACGAAAAGCTGCGTGGTTGGGAGACGAATACGACCGCAAGTATCCACAAAAAGGGTTAACGAACACGCCAAAGCATGCTGTCGGATGGGTGCATACTTGACTCGTACCTCGTGTCATAGCCAACAGTCGATGATTTGCCTTGAGAGAGCCCTGCTGCCACGATCGCACCGCTGACAACCAAAAAGGGTTAGCACCTAGAGTTGGAGAGTTGGAGAGTTGGAGAGTTGGAGAGTTGGAGAGTTGGAGAGCGAGGCGTGGGTTGCTTGGGTGTGCCTACCTGTGGATCATTGGGCCTTCTTTGCCGACCGGTAGGCCGGCGGAGACGGAGCAAATGTTGCCAATCACCTTGGTCACGTACGTCCGCAGCCGCAACAGGCGCGGGATCTTCATGCCTGGGAAGCATCACGTACGGTGCCTACCCGTGAGTAAAGCCGCCCAGTTGATCTCTATAGTAGAAGGGAGCTTGCTCACCGTTCAGCGTCACCTTGACCTCCGAGATGCCTGCGTCATGGTCATCACGACGGATTGCAAGAGGTCACCACGTTAGTACTGTGTCGAATAGGCCTCCACCACCCATAGAGAAGCGCGCGCGCACCGGATCCAGCGGCGACGGGCTCGTAAAAGACCGTGATGGTGGCGGCGATGGCCACGAGTCCGGCGTTGAAGGCCACGATGCTCCAGAAGGCCGTGCCGAAGAGCACGTTCTTCTCGAGCTCGTGGTGGATCGAGTACTCGAGCAGGTGGTGCTTGAGCGACGTGAGCAGCGTCGTGCAGTAGAGCAGGAAGACAGCCGTGAGCGCCGTCACGACGCCCGTGAGCAGCGTGAGGAACCAGCGCGCGTAGATCAGCCGGTTCTTCTCCTGGCCGTTGCGGTACATGTACCCCATGCCCGTCTTGTTCACCACGCTCTCGAACAGGTCTGGGGATAGATACAGTAACACACACACATGCGCGTGAGTGTGTGAATGGAGTGGACGAGTGGATGCATGCGCGTCTTGGAGTGGCGCGGGAAGCGGTAGTGCGGACGCGATGGCTTCTCAAGACGCACCATAGTCGAGACTCTCGAGGTCGGAGCTTCTCCACAGCATCGCAGCATGTATATCCGTCGCCTGGGGACGTGCAGAGCAGCTTCGGGACCGTCTAGAAGTCAGCTAGCGCGTGCTTTGGTCGTCGGCGCACGTGGAGATCAGTCGGGCGCGCTAGACGAGGTAGCAGGCAGTGAGAGTAGCTGCTCCGATGGCGAGACGGATTCCGAGTGTTCCGCCCTCGTCTTGGGAAATTTCACATCGAGGCAGTTCTCTCAGCCAATCACATCATCCGAATGATCGATTGGAGAAAGTCCTGGACCAATTAGCGATCGCCCAGCTGTGGAGAAAAGACAGATAATTGAGCCTGTGTATATGGATATTTGGTCTACATATATAAACTCATACAGGAACTGCGGAGAGAGAGAGAGTACGGATCGGTTGGAAATCGGAGATTTGAGCTCTCCGCTGCATTATTGCCATCGGACGGGTGGACGATGGCGGCGGCGACGGCGACGGCACGCGAGCGGCTGACGCGCTTCTACCAAAAGTACAACGCGGACAAGCTGCACGAGATCGAGGGCGTGCTGGAGCGCTTCCGCGGCAAGGAGAGCCAGCTGTTCAATGCGCTCGTGAAGAAGTACGGGCCCGAGCCGAGCGCCGACGAGGTGTTCGCGGCCCCCGCGGCGAGCGCCAAGCCCGCGCCCAAGCCGAAGCCGGCGGCGCCGGATGTGCCCGAGTCGCAAGTGGTCAAGGACTTTAACCACGCGCGCCTGGTCGCGTTCTACAAGCGTTACAACGCGGACAAGCTCGACGAGGTGGACACGGTGCTGGCCAAGTACAAGGGCAAGGAGGCGCAGCTGTTCAACGCGCTGGTGAAGAAATACGGGCCCGAGCCAGGCGATTCGGATGACGAAGAAGAGGAAGAGGAGGACGAGAGCAAAGCGGAGGCCAAGCACGAGCAGGAGGAGGAGGAGGAAGGCGAGGAGGAAGAGGACGAGGGCGAGGAGGGCGAGGACGCCAGCGCCGAGCCCAAGCTCCGTACGGTGGTGTACTGCCCAGTGGACTCGTTCCCGCCCGAGTACTGCGAGTACGGCCCGCTGTTCAACGAGTGCAAGCCGTGGCTGGCCGAGAACTGCCCCGACCTGATGCTGAGCAAGTACAACCGCACGGTGGCGGAGCTGCTGGAGGCGGAGCGGCAGATCGCCGCGGGCGTGCAGGGCATTTCGCTCGAGGTGGGCGGCAAGACGGTCAAGAAGAAGAAGAAGAAGCAGGAGGAGCTCAAGCGCAAGGAGAACTGCGTCGTGTACATCGCCAAGAGCTCGCGCAAGGGCCGCAAGCGCCTGACCTTTGTCACGGGGCTCGAGGACTTTGAGGGTGTCAACATCAAGGACGCGTGCAAGAGCCTCGGCAAGCGCTTCGCGTGCAGCTCGTCGCTGTCCAAGACGGACGCGGGCCTGCAGCAGATCCAGCTGCAGGGCGACTGCGTCACGGACCTCATGGACGTGCTGCCCGAGATGTTTGGCGTCGACGAGGCCCAGATCATCGTCGTTGACGAGCCGCAGAAGGGGAAGAAGTAGCTGCCGGGGCCTACTCGACCTAGCCGCTACTGTACCTGTCCGCCCCCTCCCCCTCCAGTGGACATGCTCGCTCTACATGAAAGCTCGTAATGGACAGAGGAGACTCGTAGCTTGCTGCATGTGCGCTCACAGCATGCAAGACACTATTTTAGCGGTAAAGTACTGCTTTTTGACGTAATAGTGAGGTTTTAGCAGCATCTTGTTGCGGCGGGATCCGCTGACAAGGAGGTGCTCCCAGACAAACAAGAGCCGACGATCAACCAACATGAGCCACGAGGACATCCTGGACGACATGTCGCTGTCGGACGACGAGCTGCTGGACAACCTGGCGGATGACATGCTGATGGAGCTGGCGGACGAGCAGACGCAGCCGTCCGCTGCGGCCGAGGACGACATCCCGACCGTCCATCCCATGCGCGCGGCCGCGCGAGCGCCGCCGGCGATGCCCGACCTGGGCCAGATGATGTCCCAGATGATGCCCATGATGTCGCAGATGCTCGGCGGCTCCGCGCCCGGTGGCGCGAACGTCAACGCGCTGTTTGGAGGCCCAGCGCGCGGAGGTAACGCGATCCGGCCCCAGACGCTGCCGTGGGATGAGGTCGTGCGGCAGCACGCGCCGGCGGGCGAGGCGGACGCGTGGATCGCCACGATGCGCGCGGACGAGCTGCAACAGCGCGCGCTCGCGGCCAGCAAGCCGCAGGGCGGACCGCAGAGCCGCGCGTACCGGACCAAGGCGTCGGTGCTGCCCAACGTGTACATGGAGGCGGAGACGCTGCTCGCGAGCCTGCTGAACGAGGCGGTGCGCGCCGCGCGCCTCGAGCACAGCCGCACGTGGCGCGCGTGTCGCGACAATCTCGTGTCGCTGCTGGCCATGTCGGGGCTCGCTGCAGTGTACCAGCGCACGCTCAAGGCCCAGCTGCGCCAGCGCGTGGCGAACGACCCCGACTTCCTAGCGCACAAGGACAGCGGGCGATACAGCAACATCACGCAGGCCCTCTTTACGTAGCAGTCAGTCAGTCGCGGGCCGTTTGCGCGCGCTACTAGCTCCATCCACACAGGCCAAGGCAATACCAGCTTGACAGTGCGTTACTTCCCACAAGCGTGGAAGCTGTGGCTTTTGCCTATCCGTCAGGTCGTGAGCGCTCGTCTAAGCTGCTCGAGCCGGGCGGCTTTGTCTTGGATGCGGGCGAACACCTCTGCCTGCTGCTGGTTCAGGCGGCTCATGACCGCCAGCACCTCGCTCTCCATCTCGGAGATCATGTCCTCCGCTTGCTGCTCCATCGCTGGCTTGTCAGCGCGTAGCTGTCGCGCGCGACTGAGCAGCGAAAATAGTTTCCGACGGCTTGGCAAGTGCTGATGATGAAGCCGATGGTTCCTCCATGCGCACTGCACGACCAGCGCCGCGCTCCGAGCGACCGCCTTGTGCCACCGCTCCAAGTCGATCAGATGCTTGACCACTTGCTCGCTCGGGGACAAGTCGAGCACTCCAAAGAAGAGCGACTGGATGAGCGCGATGATGAGCACGCCTCCGAGCATCGCGCCGATGACGGTGAAGGCTCGGCCGAGGTAGGTGACCGGGAAACAGTCGCCGAACCCGGTTGTCGACTGTAAACCCCATCACAAAAGTCACCACTCATTATGTCAATGCGTGCAGTCGCAATGCCAGCCAGCCAGCCATGCGTCGTCCAAAACAGAGCCTACCAGCGTCTCCATAACCATCCAGACGGCCTTCCAGTAGTTCTCGAGCGCGCCCTGCACTGGTCGCTCCAGTATACGGATGATGGCGGCTGTGAACAGGATATTGAGCGCTGTGAGCGGCACGAGGACGCGCATGGGCCGGATCTTGAAGATGGCCTTGAAGTGGAAGAACGGCCGCAACGTGTTGATGTCGTTGAGCGCGCCGATGAACGCCACCCACTGCGAGTACAGGCTCGACGAGCTGCGCACGAACCGCGCGAGCAGGTACAGCCGGGCAATCATGAAGACGCCTATTATACGACCACAGGCTCTTGTGAGGGATTGCCATCGATCGACACGGAAGCAATCAGCATTGCCACGTACCCAGCGCTTCGACAGGATAGCTGTAGATCAGGTAGCACTTGTCCTGGCGTACCACCGGGTCGATCCCTTGCTGGAAGCCCCGACAAGTGAGCGTGCCTTCATCCAGGGCACCATACCGTTGTTGGATCCCGATGCTGCCTGTGACGCCCGGCGGGATGTGGAAGGCACACACCAGCAGCTCCAGCAGCAAGACTAGCCGTCGAACGATTGGGAACCTGGTGCGTGTCGACGGTTTGACTCTCTGCAGCTGGCGGATCCCCCGCGTCACTCGGTACTGGAGCACCAGGACGACTTCGAGCGCGGCAGTTGACGCCGACACGATGCACTTGAGCACGGGCAGGACGAGTCGCTGCGTCTCCGACTCAAGGTCGCTCATAACGAGCTCATTCTCCGCCAGCATCAGTAGAATGCCGACTAACGCCAGCGCACAAGCACTGGACTCCCATCGCCGCCTCGCCGCGAATTGCTGTCGATCCAGTCAGTTGCGGGTCGCCGCGCGCATGTTAGAATAAGGTTGAGCGTCCACAGATTGGCCAGACGTCTGCAATCGTACCTGCCGGAGCCGTCGCATGAACTGCAGCTGAGCATCCTTCATGTCGAGCGCGGCAGCGCCTCCATCGCGCCGCGGCGCTTGCTGCTCGAGCTCCATTTTCGATTCGAACCCACGTGGTGCCTCTAAAATCAGGGAGCTACTCCGAATTAAGTGCGCATTATCGCTCTATTTCAGTACTGATGCGAACATTACGGAGATGCGAACCTAATGGAAGTGTGCGCCAAGAAATGTGGCAAAAACAGACAGATCAAGCAAGCGACATGCTCAAGTACCAGAAGTGGCTCGCGGCCTTGACGGTGTTCTTCGCGCTGTGGTGGCTGCTGCGCGCGTTCGTAGCCGAGTCGGTGGAAGATGCGCGCGTGATGCAGGTCGTCAACGTGCTCCCTCTGTACGCGCTCGTGTGCTTTGGCGCGTACTCGCTCGCCGTCATCGGCCTGTCCGTCATGGCCGTGCAAGACTTCCCGGAGGCCTCCAAGGAGCTCGACCAGCAAGTGATCGAGGCCAAGGCCGACCTCAAGCGACGAGGACTCAACCTGTAGGTGTGGATGCGGAACGCTGCTCTTCCTGAGCCTGCGAGAGCGCGTGCGGTATCATTGTTGGCCCAGTATCGTCAAGCACGTTGGTTTTGAGGGGCGTTGTGCGGCCAATATAGCGTATAGAACTCTACAGAGTGCACCTCGAAGCAGATGGAGAGCATGGGAATCCGCCAAGCGTCTTGTTAGCGACATCCACGCACGGGAAGGAGGTCCAACGGAGCCGCCATCGCACATCATGTTTGCATGCAGCCCTCCATGCACACGCGGCAACTTCACATCAGCTGACCATCACTCTGTCATTCTTGTGAAAAAACCTTCAAAACAAGGTTTTACAATAATCAGCCAAGGTTTTGAGGTTTTAGAGGTCGTTGGATCCGAGCGGGCGGTTTCCCTTGGCGCTCTTTCGCTGCTGCGGCAACTCGAGAAGGCGCCTGGCGACGGAAAGTGCGGGAGGTCTACGACGCAAGCGGTCGCGGCAAGGATCCAGGGCCACGTGCCGCCTCGGCAAGATACCAAGACGCACAAGCTCTTCGCGCGCTTTCCGTCGAGTCCTCGCGCGCACTTCCGTGGTCTCTGGAGCGGTCGAAAGACACACTCCTTCTTTTCCGAGCGCGCGTCGGTGTTCAACCCACCAAACGACGCGAAGCAACACCGCGACGAGAGAAGGGGACGACAGACCTCGCTCGTTGTCGCCCGGGGTATCTATCGATCAAGACGGCGTAACACCCGAGAGATCTCCGCGGCCGCCGCTGCCTATAGACACGGTATTCGAGATGGCTGGGGAAGCGTACTCGCACGTGTGCGAGTCGTGCGGCAGCCAGGACGTCGTCACGGACTATAGCGCCGGCGACGTCGTCTGCCGCGGCTGCGGTATGATCCTCGGTGAGCGCATTATTGATGATACCCCCGAATGGCGAAACTTTGCTAACGACGACCGGGGCGGCGACCCCGCTGCGAAATCCAGGGTCGGAGACGTCATGGACCAGCGTCTGAACGACGTCTCGTTGTCCACGTACCTGGTGGACACGCGCAAGCCCAAGACGAGCGTCGGCGGCGACTCTGCCCGCACACACAAGCGGCCGAGCATCTCTTCGGAATCGACCAAGGTGAAGCGCATGCAGCGCAACATGGAGCGCATCCAAGAAGTCGCCGACCACCTGTCGCTGCCCAAGAAGATTGTCGAGATCGCGCTGGACGTGTACGCGGACGCCGAGTCCAAGGGCGTCAACATGCGCGGCCCCGAGCGCGAGAGCATGCCCGTCGCCGTGCTGTTCGTCGCGTGCCGGAAAGCCAACAACCCGCGCTCGCTCAAGGAGCTGGAAGACGCGTCCGGAGTGCCCAAGCGCCGCATCGGCAAGTCGTTCATGTCGCTTTCGCGCCGCGTGGACATCGAGATGAGCCAGCCGTCGACGGAGGAATACGTGCGGCGCTTTTGCTCTCGCCTTGGACTGCCCAACAAGACGCAGACTATTGCGCACGACGTGGCCAAGAAGGCGGACACGCTCGGCCTGTCGACCGGCAAGTCGCCCGTGGCGGTGGCAGCCTCGGTCATTTACCTGGTGGCGGCCTACACGGATGCGAAGCGCTCGATCCAGGAAATCAGCGACGTGACCATGATCGGCGAGAAGAACATGAAGGTCGTGTGCAAGGAGCTCAACAAGAGCCGCGTGGTGCTCTTCGAGGGCGTGCTCACCATGTGATCGCCCGTGTTGGGGTGTAAGACGACGGCGATACTCCAGACCAGGCAAGAAACACTTCAGGTTCGTACATATTTATAGGCAGCGGCCGGCCGCTCCTATCTGCTTTTTCATGGTAAGCACTCGCTCGCGAAACACGACTCGACGAGGCACTCACAAGGCGTTGCTGTCGGTCGTTGGCTACTTGGACCGTTCCTGGAAACCAACTCAGCGAGACTCACGCGCTGTGCTTTGTCTGTCGTGTCCATTTGCCAGGTCATCGAGCTCCAGTGCCAAGACGAAGCGAGCCGAGTCGCAGCCGAGTGGAGCAGGCGCGACTTGCACCTCATGCGCCTGCGTTCTCCTCGCTCGCGCGCGACGACTCTGGCGGATCCAACGCGCGCACTCGTTTGCACCATTTCGTGAGTGCGGTGGGATGTTTTCTAAGTTATTGGCGACGGGGTCCGCGTGCGAGGGCTAGAGAGAGGCACGCACATAGACGCAGACGCCTCGCACGCGGCCCCGCGACTCTCGATCAGCTCTTTCAAGCAATAGACGGTGGCTGCTGCGGCCGGCTCGTGTCCTCCATGGATCTCCTACAAGGTCTTAACGGTCGTCATTGCTGCAGCTTTGGCGTGGTGAACCACTGAAGTGTCGCGTCACTCATAGATTAGCTGCGCGATCTCTATCCAGGACTCGCGCGTGCGCTGGCTGCGGCGCAGGCGCCACGAGATGCCCTGGTACAGCAGCTCCTCGCGGTGGTTGAGTCGGCGCAGCACAATGTCCAGGTTGTCGGCCAGCTATGGCACTCGAACCCATCCGTATGCATAGCGCATGACGGTACCGTCGTTAGTGACCATGACCCTCCTACGCCTCCCTGTGGTTGACTCGACACTTGAGGATAGGGACGCGCACTCACCTCGCGTGTGCACGGCTCGGGGAAGAGCAGCGAGAGTCCGCAGGTCGAGAAGCAGCAGAGGAAGCCGCAGGCGTAGCACGGCAGGCACGGGAAGTAGTCCTCGACCGTCTGGTTGATCACCTCGATGCAGAACTTGAACTCCTTGCGCGAGACTACAGTAGCGATACGGGAGGGACAGTATAGCGAGAGAACGCACGTACATGCAATGAAGGGTCCGTCGCGAGTCAGCCGACATACGAGTGAGCGCATACAACAAGCGACGGAAGATTGCCGCCGCACGTACTGACGCCATCAAGCGAGGCGGGGAAGTCGGCGGCGTAGCGAGACGAGTAGCAGCTGGCGGTGCGCGCGCCCGTGGCCTCGAGCCGCGCGAGCACGAGCTCGGGTCGCTCGCGGGCCACCAAGCGCTCCGTCGACATGGAGGCGAATGGAGCCTGTCCAAGACGCGGTGAGGCCTCTCAGCGACGCTTGTCAACTCACTCGCGGCCGGCGCTAATAATAGCGATTGTGAGACATCGACGAGTCGCCGCCTGTAAGATCTTGGTGCCGCGGTACCGATGCGGCGGGCCAAGCGTCGTCCAAGATCTTGTATCCATCGTGGACGGTTCCAAGATTAAAACAGAGGGGGCGGGTCGCTCTAGTCTCTGTGGATACCTACGGGCATCATGTATCCCCAATGGAGCGAAGTCACAGGCGTGGCGACGGCCTCCACCTCGCGTACTCCTTGAGCCACCAGCCCACCGCAATGAGCGCCTGCTGCCGACGGCGTTGGCGTCACCACGAAGTACGGAACCACAACGCTGTTCGTCGCCGGTCCCACCACCGCCTCGGCCGGCGTGCTGTCCTTCCCCAATATCTTTGGCGTGGACAGCGGGCGCGACAAGCAGGATGCGGAGGCGCTCGGTAACCTCGAGTACGCCATCGCGTTCGTGGACCTGACGGACGGCGACTATGTCGGCCCGAACGATCCGTCAGGCATGGCTGAGTGGATCGGCAAGTGCGCGATCGTGTCGATCGATAGTACGCTGAGTGGCGCCATCGATTACCTGCGGATGGAGGTCGGGGTCTCGGCCATTAGCAGCTACGGCTAGTGCTGGGGGCGGCTGGGTCGGCGTGGCGCTACCCGTCGGGCCAGACCCGGTGCTCAAGGGCTACGTGTCGTTTTACCCGTCGTGAAAGATCGTGGGGATGCAGAAGGGCGCGGGTCCTGTCCAGAAGATGACCAAAGCGATCTCGAGTGTGCCGCAGCTGCATTCTGTCCCCCACGAACGACGCCGACTATGTAGTTCCTGTGATAGGGCGGCAGAATGCATTGCAGATGAACCTGAATACGACAGACGGACCGGTGGGGGAGCTCAGCGACGTGGTCGACTTGCCGGACGTTATCCACGGCTGGGTGAATCGCGGGGGGCTGGAGGACGCGACAATCGAGTTGAGCGTCATGTAGGCTAGGCATATGGCCGCCAACTTCACGCATATAGTCAACCCGCTGAAAATTGCAGAAGCGCGAGCAGGTTGGCGTCGACTGAAGACTGCCAAAGCCGCTCTCCAGGTCCGTACGGAGCTCCAACTGAGCGGATACAGCGGCTCTACTGTCCCAGGCCTTCATGGCACTCTTCTTGACCGTCTCATCCTCCAGGCCCCGCGGGTTTTGACAGTACGGCGCGACTTGAAAGAAGAGAGCAGTTGTTGAACAGGCTCGAAGGAAGGTCGGCGGAGGGAAGCAAGGACATTGTAAAGTGAGAAGCTGGGTCTACAAAAAGTTCGAAATGTTCTACACCTAGCCACTGGCTAGTACCGTAGCCAGAAGCCATGCTGTCCAACACCAAGGCGGCCGTCGTACGCTCGGTCGGCAGCGGCAGCTGCGAATGCATACATGATGAGCAGCACCAGGCAGGGGGAAATCTGTTTAATGCAGTCGAGGCGACCACACACATTTTGGCTTGGTCTGCTGCATTTACGCGCATTACCGGCCTATCAATGTACAATCATTCACGCAAAGAGTGTTGGTCGTTGAAGTTATCACGTCGCGTGAAAGCACCATCATTTGAATTGCGAGTTCCAGCGCTTTAGATTCTCCGGCGTGGTCCATGGCTGAATTAATCGCAGCAAGTTCGAGGACGCGACGATCAAGGAGAACGTCAAGAAGGCCTGACACGCCGCCACCAATTCCACTCAGACTGTCAACCCGCTGTAGATTGCAGACGCACGAGAAGGTGCGTTGGCATACAACAACCGAGTTTGAGAATCGTTTTTAAATCGTGATGGCGAGAGGTATGTATGCGTTACAAAACTGCTCGAGCCAAACAAACGTAAATCTACGCATTGGCGATATCGATGCCGCTTTCTGTGGAAGGACACGTGCTCCTTGAGCACCGGCTCGTCCACGACCGACAGCGCAGCGCCGACGTACGCGCACCAACAGTAGCCGTAGCTGCTGATGCTGCCCACATCCACCTCCACCCGCAGGTACCCGATAGTGTCGCCCCGCGAACACGTGCTTTTTCTGACCTCGACTTGTCCTCGGGGTCAACCCCGTCGCCGACCTCCATGCCCACGACCGCGACGGGCCAAAATAGTGTTTATTATTAGTAAAATGATTAGTTCTGTAAAACCATAACAAAACGTAGACTTCGTTATATTTTTGAGGTTTACGGTACGAAAATACGCATGACAAGCGGCAATGCACAAGTGCTTCATGCTGCGCACGGCTCCGCTCGCGCTCGCTTGCCCAACGCCTCGCTAGGTATCGTCACATGCCTACTCTCAGCCCCAAACACATGGCTCTAGAGCGCGCAGGCAGCAGCAAGGCGCACGAGCTCAAAGATCGACGCTCGAGCGTCAGTGGAAGCGCCATTGCCCGGCCCCTCGCGAGGAGAAAGGACGCCATCCGCAGCTTGGAGCTCCCCGCGGAGTCGAACTTTCCCCCTTATCACGGTGCGTACTTTCTTGG
>JAADXZ010000527.1:0-18943 GCA_023338055.1 Phytopythium mirpurense | reverse complement strand
CTCGCCGATCGTCCCCGAGAAGAGCACGGGCTCCTGGCTCACGAGCGACACGCGGCTGCGCACCCACGGCAGGTTGAGCTCCCGCAGGTCGACGCCGTCGAGCGTGACGCGGCCCGCCTGCGGGTCGTAGAAGCGCTCCAGTAGCGCGATCGCCGTGCTCTTGCCGCTGCCGCTGGCGCCCACGAGCGCCACCGTCTGCCCGCTGCGCACCGCCAGGCTGTAGCTCGAGTAGACGGGCTTGTCCGGCCGCGCAGGGTACGCGAACGCGACGCCCTCGAACTCAATGTCCCCAAGGAGTTTGCCATCCTCCAACTTCGCTCCCGTGGTAGTTCCTGCGTCAATGGCTGGCTCGCGGTCGATCGTGGAGAAGATATCGCGGGCTGCGCGCTGGGCCTGGGCTTTCCCGGTCTGGTTCTGGGCCGACGAGCCGACCGCGATCGTGCTCATCATGATGACGACGAGCACCATGGTCAGGTCGCTGAACGCGACGTACCCCTCGTAAACGAGCAGTCCGCCGAGCCAAAGCAGGAAGCCGAGGTTCCAAAACAGGACGCCCTGCGCGACGCCAAAGTTGAGCCCCGTGACCATCCCCGCGCGCGCGTCCATGGACTTGGAGGTCTCAAGCAGCGCGGCGTATCGCCGGCTCAGCGCCGGCTCGAGGCCGAGCGCGGCGGTCGTCCGGATGGCCCCGACGCCCTCGCTGAACACGGTCGCAGCTTCCGTGTCAGCGCTGTTGCTCTCTTTGTTGTGGAGCGTGCCGTGCAGCGACCTGACCTGCATGTACTCGCTGAAGACGAAGACCGGCAGCGTGGCGAACACCCCGAGCGTGATCTCCCAGCTATGGTACACGGAGATGGACAGCGCGATGCCGAGCGTCGTCACGTTGACCAGCGTCTGGTTGAGCAGGTCCGACGTCGCGGACTGCAGTAGCGTCGAGTCGGTGGCGAGACGAGCGACCAGAGCGCCGGAGAAGTTGGACGGCGAGTCGAACCACGCAATGTCCTGGCGCAGCATCGAGCGGAACGTGGAGTTCCGGACGCGCGAGATGAGGCGCTGAGCGACGACGCCGAAGCCATAGTGCTGCACCGTGTGCGAGACGCCGAAGAGCACGCCGAGTGCGACGAAGGCCAGCGCCCAGGTCAAGGCGTGGTCCATCATCTCGTCTTTGTCATAGTCGTAGCGGTAGAAGAGCACGACGAGGTTGGCGAGGATCACGCCCCACGCAGGGTAGATGGCGCCGTTGACGAGCGCTCCGACGCTGCCGAGCAGCAAGAACCTCCACTCCACTAGAGTCATGGACCACAGCCTTTGTGTGGGCAGCGGCGGCAACTTTGAGTCAGCTTCGCCTTCATGTCCACGCGAGCTTGCCGCGTCAATGTCTTCTTTTGGACTCCGACTGGCGGAGAAGAGTTCGGGGCTTACCGGTCGACTTGATAACTCTCGCTTGGCTTCACTTGGGACTTCTATCGCTGGCTGGATTTTGGAGCTTGAGGAAGAAGAAGAAGAAGCGGCGCCGTCTTGCTCTGTCGATGTGCTCTCTTGGACGGAGACTAGATGCCAGTAGTGGCCGCCTGGCACCGCCATGAGCTCCTCGTGGGATCCAATCTCCACGATGGCGCCGTCATGGTGGACAGCAATCCTGGACGCGTTGCGAACAGTCGACAAACGGTGTGCGACGATGATCGTGGTGCGCCGAGCGCCGCTTTCCGACGCGAGCAGCGCGTCAAGGGACTGCTGGACGATCTTCTCGCTCGCAGAGTCCAGTGCGCTCGTGGCCTCGTCCAGCAGCAGCACGCTCGGGTTCTTGACAAGAGCGCGGGCGATCGCGATGCGCTGCTTTTGGCCGCCCGACAGCTGAGCTCCGCGCGCTCCCACGTGCGTCTCGAACTTGTCGGGGAACGCCATGACGAACTCGTACGCGTTGGCCCTCGTCGCTGCCTCGATGACCTCGTCGTCTGTGGCATCCTCGCGTCCGTGGCGGATGTTGTCCATTATAGACCCCGAAAACAGCACGGGCTCCTGTCCGACGAGTCCGATCTGCTTCCGGAGCCACTTGACGTTGAGCTCTCGCAGGTCGTGGCCGTCCAGCAAGACGGAGCCGTCGACCGGGTCGTAGAACCGCTCGAGTAAACTCACGACGGTGCTCTTGCCGCTCCCGCTGGCCCCCACAAGCGCAACGGTCTCGCCAGCCTGGATCGTCAACGAGTAGCTCCGACAGACCGAGACCTCGGGGCGAGATGGATACGCGAACGTCACGTCCCGCAGCTCCACGTCGCCCTTCACTTGAGCGAGCGTCTTGCCGCTCGAAGCCGTCGGGTCGATACGTGAAGGCTCGTTGATGACCGCAAACACGTCGGCCGCCGCCGCGCGAGCCACCGTGATCGCCTGGAGACACGGCGCGCCCTGTCCGAGCGCCATCGCCGCGGCCATAACGGAGAAGAAGACCGTGACGACGCGGCCGCCGTCGTAGCAGCCCCACGCAGACGCCTGGCACCGCTCCAGCCCTCCGTCCACGAGCTGGTCGTTGGCGATCTTCCACGAGCCAAAGTACATGGCGCCGGCGTAGGCGCAGAAGGTAGTGAAGAACATGAGTCCGGTGCCCCACCCGACGGCGATGCTTCGCTGGACGCCAGCCCGCGCAGATCGCTCCTGGGCCAGCGCGTACTTGCTCTCAAAGTGCTCCATGGCGTTGAGCGCGTGCACCGTGCGGATGTTGCCGAGCGATTCCTCCGCGATCGCTCCTGCTTGGCTGTACGCCTCAATAGACGACGTGGTGGCGCGCGCAAGCACCTTGGTCGCCAGGAAGATGCTCGCGGCCACCGCGGGCGTGCACGCGAGCAGCAGGAGCGCGAGCTCCCAGCCTTTCCATAGGCCGATGGCGACGCCCGACACGGCCATGGACGCGAACCGGACGGCATCACCCATGCGGCAGCCGAGCGCCTCCTGGATGGCCACGGCGGCCGTGGCGGCGCGCGTCGCGAGCTCCCGCGACTCGTGGGCGTCGAACCAGCTCATGTCCTTGGCGAGGACGGCCGAGACGTAGGCGCTGCGCATCCGCTTGGCTTGCCGTGCGCCGGCGACGGACCAGCAGGCCATCTGCAGCACGCCGCAGGCCAGGACGAGCACGCCGACGAGCACGAAGGCGAGCGCGACGCGGTTGACGCTCGCGCGCATCTCGACGTCGAGCGTCTCGACCCGGCCGGGGTTGAAGGCGTTGAGCACGTTGCCGAAGAGCAGCACCTGCAGCGGCTCGGACATGCCGGCGCCCAGCCCGCCGAGCGTCCCGATAGTCATGAGCACGCGGTCGGTCGCGTCGGCGTACCGGAAGAGCGCGCGGAGCGGCACCGCCGCCTTGTCCTCTCGGCCTGGCTCGGCACCGCCTTGTCGGCCGTCGGCCGTCCATTCGTCGCCCTCGAGCGCTCGTGTCGGGGTCTCTGCAAGGGCGTAGCGACTCGTCTCATCGTCCGTGCGCGGCTGCATCTGCGGGTCTGGCCTAGGGCGAAGCCGCGCGACTATTGATACCTTGACGCCGGCGGCACCAACGGCTTCTTGTGCCTCGAGTGGTGGTGGTGGAGTGAAGCGAGGACCGGGAGAAAGCGTGGCTACCGCGGTGGTGGGCTTTGGCGCGGAGGGACCGCTGGCTGGACTGTGCGCCGCCGCGCATGTTGACTCGGTTTTTGTATGGGTTTAGTCGAAGTTGGCCGCTGAGATCCGCGCCGTGGGCCCATCACGGGGGGTGTATAACGCAGGTGGACAGTTACTGTCACTACCGCCCAGAGCTGTGTATGAGACAACCTGAGTCTATTATACTCAAAACACTTCAACGGGACACTATTGTAACGCAGTTTCATTCCAAGAGAAAATCCCGGGCAATAAACAATAACCGTCCCACACTCCTTCACTTCGATTCGAGACGCTGCGCCGCCAGTGTCGAGGGGCGAGTGTTGAGTAGACCCTCTAGACGAGTATGCCCGTCTGGCTGGCGTGCCTGGCTCGGCTCGCTACCTCGGAGGACGTGCGGTCGCCCTCGCTCCAATAGATGGGCGTGCTGCCGCTACCGGTGCCGCTCCCGCTGCGAGTGCCGCTGCCGCTGCCGTCGTGGCTCCAGCTGCGCTTCTCCCCGTCGTAGCTGCTGGGCGGCGTGATCAAGCTGCCGCTCCAGCTGCGCTTGCCCAAGCCGAAGCTGCTGGGCGGCGTGGCGATGAGCTCCAGGCCGCACTCTGGCTCGTGCTCGCCCATGCCGCAGCCGTTGTCTCGGCCGCGGCGGCGCTCGTCCAACGCCCGCGCGAGTCGCAGTTGCGCGGCGGCGCCGGCCGTGACGAGGATCAGGAAGCCGAGCAGGTAGCCCCACCAGCCCCCAGGAAAGGCGTGTTCCCAGGCTTCGCCATCGGTTTGCGCCTTCCAGAACGCTCGGAGACCGTGCGCGTTGGGGAATCCGCCCGCGAAGTAGCCAAAGGCGTAGACGACGAGTCCCGCGCCCGTCCAGCTCGTGGCGGCGACGAGCACGAAGCGAGCGCTGCTCCAGGTCGCGAGGCCGCCTACGAGTCCACAGATGGTGCAGAGCACGACAAGCACCATGATGGGCTCGTTGGCGTTGAGCGGGCGCCCCAGGAAGATGAAGAGCACGTAGGCGAGCACAAAGCCCGCCGCGGCGCCCACGAGCGCCACGCCGACGCGGTTCGCGGACAGCACGACCGCTCCGAAGATGACGCCGCCGACGAGGAAGCTGCTCCAGGACGCCATGACGGCGTACGACCAGCTCACGAGCGCGCTGTCCACGAGCGTGGCGAACGCGTAACCGCCGAGGACGAAGCCCTCGACGAACACGATCGCCTTGACGAAGCGTGCACCCGCGAGCGCCACGAAGCCACCGAGCAGCAGCATGGCCGTCGCCACGAGCGCCCCGCCCTGGGAGATGCTCTCCGAGCCGCCGCTCACGTCGTTTAGTACGCCCGTGACGGTGCTGGCCGACGCGTTGGAGCTGCTGATGGCGTCGCTGGAGCTGGAGGAGGAAGCTGGAGCTGCAGAAGAAGAGGAGGAGGAGGCCGCGAGCGCTGGCTGCCACAGCACCATCAGCACCGCTAGCAGCAGTCGGTGAGGCGCCATCTCAAGTGTGCCGCCTCGTTTTCAAGACTGGCAGCAAGAGCGGAGCGCATACGAGTCGTCGAGGCCAGCCACGCGGCGGCGGAAGAGAAGGAAGGAAGGAAGGAGTGCGCTGAGAAGCCGTGAGTGTGATGGTGGACGGACGGACGGACTCCATGGGGATGAGAAGGGCTACCGCAGCGGCCTCTGTCCGTTCAATTTCGTACATTATACGACGCTGCTTCTCTGACGGTATCTCGTCCGCGTCTCTGCCGGTGTTGACACAGCAGCGCATCTCCTCACGAACGTCGTCGTCATGACTGTGGATGCAATTGCTGTATATACTTCTCGCCATCCTCCTCCCGCCTCAGTACCTCTCTGCCTTCACATCCTCGCCCAAGACCTTTCCCTCTGACCGCGCTGATGGGTCCACGTCCTCCTCCTCACCTTTTGCTCCGTCCGAGTCGGTTTCCGGACGCGACTCACCACGCAATCGCTCCGTCACAAACTGCGTCACCGCCCCGAGCAGCACGAGCACCACGAAGGCGGCGAAGAAGCCCCACCAGGAGCCAGGCACGGCGTCGAACCACGAGTCGCGCAGCTGGGCCGTGGCCCAGAACTTGACCAGGTCGTACGTGGTGGGGAAGCCGCCGGTGAAGAAGGCCACACCGAGCAGCACGAGCGCCGCGCCGGCCACGCTGGTCGGGACGATGACGACGGCCGCGGGCGGCGCCTCCCACGCGCTCGCGCCCATGCCAAGCGCCACGCCGAGCACGACCGCGAGCAGCACAAAGTGGTCCCAGGCCAGGTGGATGATGAAGGCGAGCACGACGCCCATGAAGCCGCCGATGAGCGCGTACGCGACGCGCTGGTGCGAGCCCGAGGTGGCGGCGGCGATGACGCAGCCGCACGTGAAGAAGCCCGTCCAGGAGGCGAGCGCCGCCAGCGCCGGCGAGGCCATGTCGGCGCTCGAGAACGAGAAGAGCGCGTCGCTGTCCGGCGTGAGCACCGCGTCGATGACGCCGCTCGCCATGGCGAAGCCGCCGCCAATGAGCGCGCCAACGAACACGCTCTCGCGCAGGAAGCGGCGGCCCGCGAACGTGAGCACGAGGCCCAAGAACAGCAGCGCCAGCGCGACAAAGGTGGACGCGGCCGTGATGGTGGCGCCCCCAAAGTCGTCGAACGCGGTCGAGACGGTCGCGGCCGAGGAGACGACCGCGTGCGTGGAGAGGACCGCCAGCAGCGCTGGCATGGAGAGCAGAGGCCGCATGCCTGGCTCTCAGTCTCGAAGGCTCGCGGGGGAATGTACGAAAGGGCTGCTGTAGCAGTCGGCAAGTGGCGGACGGAGGCGATCCGATACGCTACTGTACAGTGTAGTTATTGGAGAGGTCTCCACGCGCGGGCCGCAGGTGGAGGGCGCCGCTTTATCTCCCTTCAAGCATGGGAGAAGCTAGCAAGGTCTCACCCATGGGGGGATGAGCCCATGGCACCCATGTTCTCGTTTTGTTGAGGTGCGGTACACCACATTCCTTATTTGGAGGAGGAGGGGAGCTACATGCGAAATACGGTACCGGCACTGCAACGCGGACAAGTTGCTCGTGTTTGGGTCTATTGTAAACCCCTCCACTAACGTACGGTTGCCTGCCTTCTTCTAGTACAGTAGCGCTCCACGCCCCTCACGACTTCCAGGAAGCGCTCTTGGAGCCCGAGAGCTCGAAGGGGAAGAGCGGCGCGCGGGGCACGGCGCGCATGCCGCGGCACGTGTGCACGGCCAGCTTGGCGTCGCGCAGCGTCTGCAGCGCGGCGTCCGTGCCGTCCAGGTCGACGGCCGTGACCGCGAGCCAGCCAAAGCCGGGCAGCTCCACCTCGACGACCGTCGTGCGCTTGGGCTTCTTGGGGTTCTTGGACTTGCGCTCCACCTCGGGCGACAGGTAGTCGCGCAGGTGCACGTGCTGCGTAAACTGGAGCGGGCCCGTGAAGCTCATGGCGTCCAGTCCGCGCGGCGGCGACAGCAGCCCGCCCGCGTGCTTGACAAAGGTCTCGTCCGCCGCTGCGAGTCGTCAATGACACGTGTGTTAGACAACGTACCGACCGCACTGTCGATCGATCGCGCATTGGCAGAGCGATAGGTAGATGGGAACGAACGCACTGTCCGTCTTGGTGAGGTGGCCGGGCAGCACGCCAAACCACGAGAGCAGCAGCAGGTTCTTGTCCTTGTCGGCTGGCTTGTGCCGTCCCGTCTCGTAGTCGAAGCGAATGAGGCCGCCCAGGAAGAGGCTGCGTCCAGGGTTCACGCGGAACGTCGTCACCTGTTTGTACGTACCATGCACAACACAAGTGAAGCGAAGCCAGTCAGACAGTCAGGCCATGGCAACACAGACTAAAGGCTAGAGGCGAAAGACACGGCGTCGGACCGGAAGCTGCTTGGTCGGGAAGACGTTGGTGAGGCGCGCGGCGCCGTCAAGCGCGAGCACCTCGACCAGCCGCTGGCGCTCGACGTCCGTGATGAGTCCGGGCGTGTCGAGGATGTTGAACACCTCGTTCTTGAGCATCACGGGCAAGTGCTGCACCGCGAGCGTCGTGCCCGGCAGTGGGGACGTCGTCATCTCTCGTGCTTCGTCGCCGCTCTCCTCGACCATCTCGGGGTCTTCGCCAGGGGCTACATACAGCTCCGAGGCTGTCGTTGTCGCTGTCGCTGTCGATGCCGCTGTCTCGCCGTCCAACGGCTCCATCTCCACGTCGGACGCGTCCAAGTTGAGCAGCTGGCGCGCGTTCTCGTCCTGTAGCTCCTCGAGTGAGACCTCGGCGAGCTTCATGTACTTGCGGTGGTTATGCTGCCACTTGCGCTGGACGAGGAAGCCGAGGAAGGCGTTGAGGAAGGTCGACTTGCCCACATTGGCGGCGCCCACGACGCACACGTCGCGGCCCTTGCGGAACTTTTTCACGTCACTCATGATCTCGCGCATACCGATGCTCTTCATGGCGCTCACGAGGTACACGGCCACGACGTTGTCAATGCCCGCGGCGGCCGCCTCGGCCTTGATGCGGCGCATGAGCCGCCGGATGCCCGACTTGGGCGGCACCAGGTCGCCCTTGTTGACCACAAGCATGACGGGCTTGTTGCCGAACACGTGGCGCGCCTTGGGCAGCAGGCTGCCCGAGATGTCGAGGATGTCCACGAGCTGGATCATGAGCAGGTCCTTGGCGCGCAGCTCCATCACGCGGCGCTCGTACTCGCGGTACGGCAGCTTGGCGTCCGAGATCTTGCCGTACTGCGTCATCTGGAAGCAGCGCTCGCAGCGCAGCTTCTTGAGTTCGCGCACGTCGCGGATGTCGCCCAGCAGCTTCAAGGGGAGGTACCCCACGGCCTTGGGCTCCTCGTGCTGCAGCTCAATGCCGCAGCCGCTGCACGTCCAGTGCTCCATGAGCGCCACGTGGCTCAGCACGCGCTCCACGCCCAGCGGCTCGTCGCTACTGGTAGGAGGAGGAGGAGGAGGAGTCGAAGCTGACGTGGAGAGCGCGGCGTGGGAGTGGCAGCAGCCAGGAGAGCAGCGATGATGCGCATGGAGTAATGGCGTCGAGAGGTTACTCCGAGCGGTGGACAGCCAGTAACTGCTCGGAGCCGCCCAAGATGGTTGGAAGAGCAGCTGGAGGTGGCTGTGCTGGTGCTGGGTACCCGCTCGGGACAGCAGCGAGGCCGCACGCGAGCGCATTGCGCGCCGCGCCACCGACATGGACAGCATCGTGATGGATGATGATGTGGAACTTGCAGGTCGAGGAGGTGATGGCCAACCAAAGGGTTACGGCGTACCCTATGCGTCACGTGTAACCGAATGACGAGTTGGTTTACGGTTACAGGGTTACGCAGCTGTTGAAGTGGATCCGGCATTTGTATCTCGGCAGCTACGCGGTCGCACCGATCCATGGCGGCTTCTCCCGGCGTGCCTGCGGCGCTGCAGCGCGTGGGCTACGTCTTCGACGAGCGCTTCCTCTGGCACGAGACATGGAGCCTCGCGTACTCGCCGCTGGTGCAGCCGTTCCGCCACTGGGAGTCGCCCGCGACCAAGCGCCGCCTGCACTCTTTGCTCGCCGTCTCGGGGCTGCTGGCCAAGCTCCACGTGCTCCCGAGCATCTCTGCGGCCTCCAAGGCGCAGATCCTCCGCGTGCACACGACCGAGTATGTAGACCGGATCGAGCGCGAGTCGCAGCGGGACGAGGGCGGAAACGCCGGCGAGGAGGCGCCCTTCTCCAAGTTTGCGTTCGACATTGCCAGTCTGTCAGCGGGCGGCGTGATCGCGGCCGCGGACGCCGTGATGGCAGGAGCAGTGGACGCCGCGTACGCGCTGACGCGCCCGCCAGGCCACCACGCCGAGCCGGAGCGCGGCATGGGCTTTTGCCTGTTCAACAACATTGCGATCGCGGCGCGGCACGTGCTGGAAACGTACCCCCACCGCGTCCAGCGCGTCGCCATCGTCGACTACGACGTGCACCACGGGAACGGCACGCAGCGCGCCTTCTACCACGACAAGCAGGTGCTGTTCGTCTCGCTCCACCAGGCCAACAACTACCCGGCGAACACCGGCACCATCGCCGAGCGTGGGGAACGCGACGGCGAGGGGCTCAACGTGAACGTGCCGCTGCCTCCAGGCTCGGGCTTTGGCGCGTACGCGTACGCCTTCCAGCGCGTCGTCACCCCAGCGCTGAGAGCGTTCAAGCCCGACCTGATCTTGGTCTCGTCGGGCTTTGACGCGAGCTATGCAGACCCACTCGCGGCCATGATACTCAGCAGCCGCGCGTTCCGCTTCATGGCGCGGGAGCTCATGGACGCCGCGCGCGAGCTGTGCGGCGGGAAGGTCGTCTTCTGCCACGAAGGGGGCTACTCGGAGACGTACGTCCCCTTCTGCGGCGCGGCGGTCATTGAGGAGATGCTAGGCGTCCGCGACCCGAGCAGCCAGGTCGTGGACCCGTTCTTGGCTGAGGCCGAGCGGTGGGAGTACCAGGAGCTGCAGACCCACCAGCGCCAAGTCATCGACCAAGTCGTCAGCGCGTTCCCGTCGCTTACCGCTTGAGCAAACACTCTACAGAGACGACGGTAAGAGCGCAATGAGCTGTACTGGAGCTCGCTCGTCCGAGGCGTCAGCGACCGTGGCCAAGTGACATGTCCAGCGCTTGTGCGTTCGCCTCGAAGTCGGCCACTAACCCGTCCAGCTTGCGGTGCGTCGACCGGTCGTACTGCTCCCACTGCCCAACTCCGCTGCGTACGTACTCTTGTTGTGTCGCCAGCATGTCCATGAGCTGTGGTAAGTACGGGTTCTGGCGGGTGGTTCCTTCCTGGTGAGCTCGCTGGAACGCGTCAAACGTGTGCGCCACGGCGACCATGGGCTTCATTGCGTTCTCATGGACCCACGCGAGCTTCTTGCGCCCGAGCCGATCCACACGCCCAACCAACTCGCGCGCCGCCTCCGCTTGTGTCTTCCACGCGTGCTTCCAGTAGGCGGCCTCCCTCCTGCAGGCCTTGGCGTCGTTCTCCATGGACGCGCAGCAAGCTTGGAGCTGCTTCAGCATCGCTCTCACGTGCTTGTCGCGCTCTCGAACGTTGCCAGCGCTCGACGGTCCGAGCGCTTTCATGATCTGCGGGATAGTCATCTTGATGCCCTGTTCAATGACAGGAAGTCGGTCCGACTCGAACGACAGCGACGCTGACGGCGTGGCAACCACGACGCCGAAGGCTCCGACGTCCAACAGGAGGTCTTTCACTGCGGCGACCAAGTCCGACACGGCAGCTACCATAGCGTCTTCCTCTTCCGCCGACAATGCGATTATCCTGGCCGGGCGCGCGCTTTGGAGCACTCGTGTCAAGAACTCTTCTAGGTCCCGCGCGACTTTTGCAAGCTGCTGCTCCAGAACTTTGAGTCGGCTCGGCTGGAGCAGCCCCAGAGACGCGCGATCGCCGCTGAACAGCTCGCTCATCGACAGACTCGCCTTGCCGTCTCGCATGAAGCCCGACGCGCGATTCCCGACGCGAAGCTTGGACTCGTACGTTGCGTTGATAGTAGTCGACGCGCCGCGGATCTGGTCCTCAACGCGAGAAAGCTCCGTCAGGAGTCGTTGGGGCGCAGCGAACATCCACTTGATTGGCTCCGAGGTGCCAGCTTCTTTCCTCGCCACGCCTCGCTCGTCCGCTCCCGCGGCCGTGGCGTCCTGTTGCGCTGCCTCAACGACGTTGCGCCAATGGCCGAGCACCGATACGAGGCTCGCTTCTGCCTGCTGGCAGCCGCTTATCGCGTCTTGCAGAAGGCTCACTTGGCGCTGCAGCTGGATGTTTTGCGCTTGCAGCAGCCGCATCCTCCGCACGTCAAAGGCAGCGACGGACTCTCCGGCTTTGCCGCCATTGTCGCCCTGCAGGATAGCCACAAGCGACTCCAAGTGCTGGATCTCCTGCCGCAGCTTGGCGTTCTCCTCCGACAGCGTCGAGTTCTCGTGCTGTAGGACCTGCAGTTGGCTCTTCTTGAACTTGGCAGCAAAGCCTGCGGATGGCTTCACCGATACGGCTCGCTCGACTGTAATACCCGGACCACTCCATGAGCTGGGGTCTCTCTTGACGGGCAAAGACGGTTGGTTGGCGTCGAGGTCGTCGTCTCGAGCACTTGGAGGTGCCGTGGACGTGTCGAAGTTCCAGTCGCTGCCTGCTGAGCTGGAGGCTCCGGCCTGTCGCTTCAAACGGAGCGTCCGCGTCTGACTCAACGCGCGGCTCAAGCGCGTCGGTCTTCTACCGAGACCTTCCGATTCGTCGAACGCATCCTCTGACCCTCCGACTGCAGAAATGGCCCTCTCGGGCTCGTCTCCGTCGTCTCCACGCGTACTGCTGCCGCCGCTGTGCTGTCGAATGAGTCGCCGCCTCGGCACAGCAGCAGCATCCGCGTCAGTGTCGCTGTTCCCGCGGCTGGAGATGCGCCTGGACGACTTGATGCGCGTGAGCAGCAGCCGGAACGCCTGTGCGCAGCAATCCTTGTCGAACAGCAGCTTCTGCCAGGTGATGACCGCTGGGGCGCCCAGTCGCTGAGCCCGGGGACGACGACGATACCGCCGCGTGGAGTTAGTACAGGTGGTGCTGTCAAATACTAAGGCCCAAGACGACTCGTCACGTGAACGCACGGCAAGTTCCGAGGCCACGATCTGCATATAGTCCGAGCGGAAGCTGTCCTCCTTCTTGCGCATCGCGTCGCGGTCGCTATCAGGCGCCAAACAAGACGAAGCAGTAGTCTCAGTCGCTAAAGCACACAGCGGAGCAGCGCACTGGGCGTACGATAAGCGAGCGGTGCCTCCTACATGGGTTCGGCCATCTTCTCCGTCTTGCGCTCGAGCTTCCGGTCCTTGGCCACGGCCGCCAGCTTGTCCGCTATCGGCATCGAGGACGCATGCTACTTCACAGTCGGCGCGGCAAAGATGCGAGTTAGCACGGCGTCTTGAGTCCTCGCTGCAGCGTTAATACAAGCGCCAGACCTCTCGCAAGAGCGCCACGAACGTGAGCTCCTTGGTCTTCCACGCCAGCTCGCGCAGCTGCGACGTTGACTGGCACAGCGCGCTCATATCAGCGCCGTTAAGGATGCGATTCGCAGACCTTCACCTCCAACGTATTAGGGAGCGTTCCGCACCACTTGGGCGAGCGCTGGGACCGCCGCCAGCTCCGCATGCAGCCGCTCAGCCATCACGACGACAATAATGACGCCGTGTGGACAGCTCCGGACGAGCAGTCCGTTTTATGAGTCACTGTACTGCACCGGTGGGCGATTCCAATCTGCTTCCACAAAAAAATCTCGTGGCGATCCTCGCTTTTTCCACGAATCAACCCCTTTCATCTTCTTTGATTGGTGGATTAGCAATCAGAATCAATTCTTTCGACGAATCAGCAATACTATATCACATATCTCCTCTCGGATTGGTCGAAATGCGTCTATAGCTGCTGCCCATTCCCACCCGTTCTGTGGTGGTGCTCCCCCTCGGCTGCCGCCACTCCATCTCCTGCCAGGGAAGACCACGAGTATCCATCCTTCAAGGCCAGAAGCCCCCCTCCCTCCCGGCGTCGACGACGAACACGGTAGTAGCAGCAGCATGAGCGGACTGGAGCAGCGCGTGGCGACGCTGGAGAAGGGCGTGGAGCAGACGGAGGCGCGCGTGGCGGCGCTCGAATCGCAGGTGGCGGCGCTGGACACGTCGACCGAGTGGCCGGCGGCGCGCATCCGCCAGGCGTTCGTGGACTTTTTTGTGCAGCGCGAGCACACGTTCTACCCGTCGTGCCCCGTGGTGCCGCTGGACGACCCGACGCTGCTGTTTATCAACGCGGGCATGAACCAGTACAAGCCCATCTTTCTGGGCCAGGTGGACCCGTCGCACCCGATGGCCAAGCTCAAGCGCGCCGTCAACTCGCAGAAGTGCATCCGCGCGGGCGGCAAGCACAACGACCTGGACGACGTGGGCAAGGACGTGTACCACCACACGTTTTTCGAGATGCTGGGCAACTGGAGCTTCGGCGACTACTTCAAGAAGGAGGCCGTGCACATGTCGTTCACGCTGCTCACGTCCGTGTTCGGCATTGACAAGGAGCGCCTCTACGCGACCTACTTTGGCGGGGACGAGGCGCAGGGCCTGCCTTCGGACGAGGAGACGCGCGAGATCTGGCTGCAGTACCTGCCGGCGGAGCGCGTGCTGCCCTTTGGCTGCAAGGACAACTTTTGGGAGATGGGCGACGTCGGTCCGTGCGGCCCCTGCACGGAGATCCACTACGACCGCATCGGCAATCGCGACGCGTCCAAGCTCGTCAACGCCGACCTGCCGGACGTGATTGAGATCTGGAACAACGTGTTTATCCAGTTCAACCGCGAGCAGGACGGCAAGCTCGTGCCGCTGCCGAGCCAGCACGTGGACACGGGCATGGGCTTTGAGCGCCTCGCGTCCATCCTGCAGGGCAAGACGTCCAACTACGACACGGACGTGTTCACGCCGCTGTTCGCCGCCATCCAGAAGTCCACCAAGGCCGACGCGTACCAGGGCAAGCTCGGCGCCAACGACCCGACGCTGCGCGACATGGCCTACCGCGTCGTGGCCGACCACATCCGCACGCTCACGTTCGCCATCACGGACGGCGCCATCCCCAGCAACGATGGCCGCGGCTACGTCCTACGCCGCATCCTGCGCCGCGCCGTGCGCTACGGCCAGCAGTTCCTGAACGCGCCCAGCGGCTTCCTGTCGGAGCTCGTGCCCGTCGTGGTCTCGATGCTGGGCGAGGCCTTCCCGGAGCTCAAGACCAAGCAGGCCGAGGTGACGGAAATCATCCTGGACGAGGAGCAGTCGTTCGGTCGCACGCTCAACAAGGGCATTGACCGCTTCAAGAAGATCGCGCAGGGCATCCGCGAGAGCGGCAAGGAGCTGGTCGTCCCGGGCGAGGACGCCTTCTTCCTGTACGACTCGATGGGGTTCCCGATCGACCTGACGCAGATCATGGCCGAGGAGGAGGGCATGACGGTCGACCTCAAGGGCTACGAGGAGCAGATGAAGCTCCAGAGCGAGCGCTCCAAGATGGACCGCAAGAAGGGCGGCAAGACTGGCGCGCGCCCGCTCGTGCTCGAGGCGAACGAGACGAGCGCCCTGTCGAGCAAGGGCATCAAGGCCACAGATGACTCGGCCAAGTACGAGTGGGGCGTGACGCCGACGGCCAAGGTCGTGGCCATCTTCACCACGACCGCAACCAGCTCGGCGTTCGTGGACGAGGTCAAGGCGGGCGACTTCGAGCGCGTCGGCGTCATCCTCGACCAGTCGTCGTTCTACGCGCAGTCGGGCGGCCAGATCTACGACACAGGCGCCTTGACCGGCAGCGACTTCAAGCTCGACGTCGACTCGGTGGAGACGTACGCCGGCTTTGTCATGCACATGGGCCCCGTCGCCGCGGGCTCCATCAAGGTGGGGGACTCGGTTGAGTGCCGCGTCGACTACGCGCGGCGCACCAAGATCGCGCCCAACCACACAATGACGCACGTGCTCAACTTCGCGCTGCGCAAGGTGCTCGGCACGACCGTGGACCAGCGCGGGTCGCTCGTAGACGAGACGCGTCTGCGCTTCGACTTCACGACCAACAAGGCGCTCAAGGTGCAGCAGCTCGCCGACGTCGAGGCCATCTGCGAGGACATTATCAAAAAAGAGCTCGACGTGTTCACGCAGGACTCTGCGCAGGCGCAGGCCAGGCGCATCCAGGGCCTGCGCGCCGTCTTTGGCGAGACGTACCCGGACATTGTCCGCGTCGTGTCGATCGGCCAGCCCATCGCCCCGGTACGTTATCCCTTGGATTGTGTTTGTGATGCAGCAGGGGTTGGCATGCTGATGGTGGTGTTTTTGACGACGCTACAGATGCTCGAGGACCCTGAGAACAGCTCGTGGAGCGACTACTCGGTGGAGTTCTGCGGCGGTACGCACCTCAAGAACACGCGCGAGGCCAAGAAGTTCGTGCTGTACGAGGAGGGCGCGATCGCCAAGGGCATCCGCCGCATTTCGGCGTACACGCGCGAGCTCGCGGCCGAGGCGGAGCAGCGCGCGGCCGCGCTGCAGGCGCAGCTGAGCGCGATCGACAAGCTGAGCGGCAACGAGTTTATCGAGGGCGTGGCGGCGTTCAAGCCCGTGCTGGACAGCGCGTTGATCTCGCTGCCGACCAAGGACGCGCTGCGCAAGCAGGTCGACGGCCTTGTGGACCGCGTCAAGAAGATCAAGAAGGAGGCGGCTGCGGCCCGCGCGGCCAACGGCGTGCGTGACGCGACGGCGGCGGCCGCCAAGGCCAAGGAGGCCGGCTTGGAGGTCGTGGTGGTCAAGTTTGAGGTGGGCACGGACGCCAAGCTCGGCCGCGAGATGCTCGAGGCCATGAGCACGGCGCTGCCCACGGGCAGCTTCATGATCGTGAGCGTCGACACGGACGCCAACAAGACGGCGGCGTTCACGCAGGTGAGCAAGGAGCACGTGGCGAGCAAGCAGCTGGACGCGCGGCAGTGGGTCAACCACGCCATGAGCGTCATGAAGGGCAAGGGCGGCGGCAAGGACGCGCTCAACGCCACGGGCCAGGCCAAGACGACGGACAAGGTGGACGAGGCCGTGGCGCTCGCCAAGGCCTTTGTCGAGGGCAAGTAAGGCGGACGACCGACCCGACCCGACTTATTGGAGCGGGCACACGTATCAGCTCTGATCTGGCCTACTACGACCTTTTTGCTTCGTGATAAAGGAGTGAACGCATGGTGGTGGTGATTGGCAATTGGTGAGGCTCTCGTTAAAGCAACGATTTATCGCACCTCAAGCAACCCATTCTACAGTATCTGACGGTTATAAAACCTCGTTCCAGCGAACGTTTCATGAAAAATTCATTGTGATCGTCTGGCAGCGAATATTCGGATTAACCGGTCCGGTACGTGCTCACTTGCTCGATAGGGGGAGACTGAAAAGTGCCGCAGATCCAGACGAGTGCCCCGAGACAACGAGCTGACAATGAGCTCACCGCTCCCGCTCGCAGGCCAGCACCTACTCCACCAGCCAAGTCGCGCCTGCGTCGAAGGCGCGCATGACGGCTCTGCGGGTGACGACGGAGGCGCTGCTGTCGGCATGGACGCGGCGTCCCGGCTCCTTTGGAGCCGCCTCTCCGAGATCGAGAAGCTCCGCAACACCGTGACGAGACTGGAGGAGCTTATTTGTGGTGTTGTGGAGCTCCACAAGCTCATGGCGCGACGACTGGACGACCAGATGCGATGGACGATCGACTACGCCACTAGCGTCTCGTTCAGGCGCCAGCGTGTCGACATGCCATTCAGCGCGGTACTAAACGAGTTTCTGCGCGAATTGGAGAAATGAGAACGTACATTAACGACATGATGAAATGCCAGCTACTTCTTTTTCTTCTGCGTCTTCTTCACCGTGTTTTCGGGGGTGCTGGCGCCGAAGTATCGTTTGACCTTCTCCTCTATCTGTTCCATCGCGACTGTATCGCCGTAGTTACCGCGCACGACATCTACCGAGTTTACAGTGAGCTCCCACAAGAGCCGCAAGTGGATGACGTCGATCTCGATGGATGGCACTGATTCTCGCGTTTCGAAGTGCCGCGTCTCGTCCGCGAAGCTGTGCGCCATCGCCAAGCAGAAGACACCGCAACTGACGGCGTCGCCTTGAACAGGTTGCGCAACTTCATCAGCAATCTGGACACGCGAGAATGGAGGGAACAGATCGCCTGGGCCGTCATGTCGCGCAGGGTCATCAGTGGATTGTGCGCCGGCTGATTCGGGTTTGCCGGGCTTGGCTTCCTCTCGGTGCATCCTCAGGATTCGTCGTTTTCGGCTGTTGCGGCTTTCAAGAAGCGAACCGGCAGCAGCGCATCCTATGCCGTCGACTCGGCCACCATCTGCTTGGGCAACAGCGGCGGGCATGTCACCGCCAGCAGCGCCGTTGCCCACACCGTCGGCTTGACCGCCCACGACTTGCGCATCTGCGGCGGGTGCCTCGCCGTCCACGCCGTCAACTGCGACGCCCACGACTTGCGCATCTGCGGCAGGTGCCTCGCCGTCCACGCCGTCAACAGCGACGCCCACGACTTGCGCATCTGCGGCGAGTGCCTCACCTTACATACCTCCAACTCTGACGCCCACGACTTGCGCGTCAGCGACGATCGTGTCGGCACGTGCATTTTCGTCTAGCTCTTGACCGCGCCGCAGTTTAACAGATAGTCCATCAGGATGGGCACCGGCACCGCGCCGATTCTTGCGCTGTGTCAGGTTCCGCTGATACCACGCCCGGTGGAGTGGTCGCGTGTATTCACACCACACGTTGCGGAGGTCCTTGAAGTTGCCTCTCATCGCCAGAGGATCGTACATGTGCACAGTGAGGCCGTACGCGGGAGGCGGTCCATCTTCCCTGTCAATGACCACCACTTGCAGTAGCCAGTGGGCCATACCAGGCCTGAAGACCGGAATCAGCAGGCATCTGTGCTCGAGCAGAGGATTGTCGGGAAGAAGCACCGCTGAGTCTTTACTGCGCATCGCCACGGGGTCAAAAGCCGCACACCCTGGACACCGCCTGCAAATTGCATGCATGGCCATGTGCATGCATGCGTCGCTGAGTCGGGCGCTTTCAGCAAGGCGCCCGAGAAGATCGCGAAGCGTGACCCAGCCTGTTTCCGCCGCACAGTGCGGCCCGTGGCAAGCTGCAAAGCCTCTTGTGATATTGGACGTCTGGAAAAGTTGCGCAACTTGCGAGGCAAGAAGAGGCGCGTTCGTTGGCGCGTCCGACAGAAAGGGCGTGCTCGTTCCGGTGTGACGGCTCCAATCCTTCTTCAGCCACGACACGTCCTCGTTAAACAGAGTGACGGCGTCGCGCATCTCGTAGAACGACTGGACCGTAGTCAGGTACGATCTGCTTGCAGATAATGTTAGAAAACTCGCCAGCATCACGGGTTCATCGCCAACCACGAGAGCTTACCTCGCCAGCGGTGCCAGCTCGAAAGTGATCACAGCAACCGGAACGTCGGTCATCATGTCCGGGTCTTCGTCGAAATCCATGCCTTGCTGGTCGTCGACCCATTCTTGGATAGAGCTTGCCGCGCGCGCGAGCAGAGTGCGCGGGATAGCAAACGTATGCATGAGCTGATTCTGGTGCACGGCCTTGAGAACGAGGGTCGGGCTCTTCTGCACTAGGAAAGGCTCTGTAACCGGGCTCGGTTACAGTGGCTTACACTGGCGCTTAGTATAGGAAGCGTAAGTTAAATATAAAATCTATTCGAATTTCGAATAGAGTTTTACAATTAACTAAACTAAGTCTTTGGTTGAGGGAAAATTGAGAACTG